>SJYV01011131.1:632762-644704 GCA_006410875.1 Neotragus pygmaeus | reverse complement strand
AAAAAAAAAAAAAAAAAAAAGGCCTGCTCAATACACTGCTCCCTAAAGATGACCTGACACCTTAACCCCATGCTTTTTGGACTACTATGTCATACCTGGAGTGCTCCTGGCTCCCACCTTCCATATCCACCTGCCAAATTCTATTCTCCCTCCATATAGTTTAAGTGAAATTGCCTCCTGAAACCCTTCCTACTCCCTTCTCTTCTTCCCTTCCCTGCACCAAACTGTGAGTGTTAATATACACTTTGACTTTTAGAATGATAAGAACTGAGAGTAATCATGGATGTAAAAGAATAGTCTGAGATCACTTTATGGAGAAGCTGGCATGCACTTTGGGCTTCCCAGGTGCTGCTAGTGGTAAAGAACCTGTAGGTGCTGCTAGTGGTCAAGAACCCGTCTGCAATGCAGGAGCCGCAGAAAAAACAGTTTGGGTTTGGAAGATCCCCTGGAGGAGGGCATGGCAACCCACTCCAGTATTCTTGTCTGGAGAGAACCATGGACAGAGGAGCCTGGTGGGCTACAGTCCATAGGGTCACACAGTCAGACACAACTGAAGCGACTTAGCACACATGCATAGCACACACTTTAGTCCTAGAAAAGTCAATGGGCAAAGGAAATAAGCTAGGGTATTTCCCTTTCGGTGTGAGAACTGAAACTGTCATACTATTTATAATAAACTTCAGTAAAGCTACTGGCTATATGTAATTAGAAACAATAGTTGTTAAAACTTGACCCTGCTGGATTTTGGAGTTGCTATAATGTACTATTTTGTTGATTGGGATATTAAAACATTGTTTTTTGTTTAATTAAAAAACACCTGGACACACATAAGGAAAACTCTGAATCAACTAAGAAAAGGGTTAACTTGGTGGCTGTCTAAACTATGAAATTTGAAAAAGAATACATTAGCATTTGTAATAATATAGATAAAACCATTTATTATCTAACCTTAATAGATTCCTAATATGAAAGTTAATATAATTTAANCACCTGGACACACATAAGGAAAACTCTGAATCAACTAAGAAAAGGGTTAACTTGGTGGCTGTCTAAACTATGAAATTTGAAAAAGAATACATTAGCATTTGTAATAATATAGATAAAACCATTTATTATCTAACCTTAATAGATTCCTAATATGAAAGTTAATATAATTTAACAATAAAATATGTTGTGTAGAGTGGTTTTCACCACTTTTGTCCCTGGTGGCCACCCCTAGGCTACCTTAGAGCCCTGCCCATCCAGGACTGTTAATGTCACTTTGTCTGTCAACCTAACTGGAAATCTTTTGGTCCTCTTTATGAGATTTCTTTTTTAATTGAAGTGTATTTGATTAAAAATATTATATATAAGCAATAGGTGTATAACACAGTGACACAATTTCTAGAGGTTATACTCCATTTATAGTTATTACAAAATATTGGCTATATTCCTTATATTGTACAATATATCCTTGTAGATTATTTTATACAAAACAGTTGGTACCTCTTACTCCTTTACCCTATGTGCCCCTTCCCCTTCCCTCTCCCCACCCGTAACCAATTTGTTCTCTATATCCATGAGTCTGCTTTTTTTTGTTGTTATATTTACTAGCTTGTTGATATTTTCAGATACTACATATAAGTGATCTCTCACAGTATTAGTCTTTCTCTGTCTGACATTTCACCTAGAATTACACCCTCAAAGTTCATCCATGTTGCTACAAATGGCAAAACTTTTATTCTTTTCTATTGCTTCGTAGTACTCCATTGTGTACATATATATAACATTTTCTCCCATTCAGTAGACTGTCTTTTCACATAAATAGATATAGATATATACATATACACACACCATATCTGTTCATCTGTGGATGGACATTTACGTGGCTTCCACATCTTGGCAAGGGTAAGCAATGTTAATAAGAATGCTGAGGTTCATGTATCTTTTCAAATAAGAGTTGTCTTTTTGGATATATACCCAGGAGTGGAATTGCTATGGTTGTTCTATTTTCAGAATTTTGAGAAACTTACACACAGTTTTCCACAGTGGCTACAATTTACACTCCCACCAACCCTGTGCAAGAGTTTCCTTTTCTTCACATTCCAGACAATGCTATTTGTGTTCTTTTTGAAGACAGCCATTCTGTTAGGTGTGAGGTGGTCTTTCATTGTGGTTTTGATTTGCATTTCCCTGATGATGATGAGTGATGTTAAGCATCTTCTCTTGTAACCATGTTGCTTGTTTTTTAAGTTGAACCATACGAACTGTTTATATATTCTGAATATTAACGCTTTATTGGTCACATCATTTGCAAACACTTTCTCCTATTCAGTAGGTTGTCTTTTCATTTTGTTGATGGCTTACTTTGCTATTTAAAAGCTTTAAGTTAAATTAGGTCCCATATATTTATTTTTGCTTTTATTTCCTTTGTTTGGGAGATAGAGCCAAAAAAATAT
Source organism: Neotragus pygmaeus (assembly GCA_006410875.1). Taxonomy (NCBI): domain Eukaryota; kingdom Metazoa; phylum Chordata; class Mammalia; order Artiodactyla; family Bovidae; genus Neotragus; species Neotragus pygmaeus. The sequence continues at coordinate 642,266 of SJYV01011131.1, read as the reverse complement.
TGCTATGATTTATGTCAAAGGGTGTTCTGCCATGTTATTTCTTCTAGCAGTTTTATGATTTTAGGTCTTACATTTAGGTCTTTAATCCATTTTATTTTTTTGAACAGTGTTAGAGAATATTTTAATTTCATTCTTTAACATGTAAATGTCCAGTTTTTCCAGCACAATTTATTGAAGAGACTGTCTTTTCTCCCTTGTATATTCTTGCCTCTTTTGTCATTGACTATTTGAATATAAGTGCATTACTGTAGTTCTGGGCCTTCTATCCTGTTTCATTCGTCTATATTTTGCTTTGGGGCCAATACCATTTTGATTACTGTAGCTTTGTAGTATAGTCTGAAGTCAGAGAGTATGGTTCCTCCATCTCCGTTCTTTCTCAAGACTGCTTTGGCTTTTTGGGATCTTTTGTGTTCCCATACAAATGTAAAAAATTTTTATTCTAATTCTGTGAAAAATACCATTGGTATTTTGATAAAGATTGCATTAAACCTATAGACTGCCTTGGATAGTAGGTCATTTTAACAATATTGATTCTTCCAATCCACAAACATCTGCTTGTGTCATCTTCAATTTCTTTCAGCATAGGATTTTCTAGGAATAGTATCATGTACCCTGCAAACAGTGACAGTTTACATTTTTTCAATTTGTTGATGTAATGTATTACACTGATTGATTTGTAGATTTTGAAAAATCCTTGCATCCCTGGGGTAAATCCCACTTGATCAGGGTGCATGATCCTTTTAAAGTATTGCTGGATTTGGTTTGCAAATATTTTGCTGAGGATCTCTGCTCTATGTTTCTCAGTGATATTAGTCTGTAATTATCTTTTTGTGTGTGTGCACGCTTAGTCACTCAGTCCTATGTGACTCTTTTGAGATTCCATGGACTACAGTCTGCCAGGCTCCTCTCTCCACGGGATTTCCCAGGCAAGGGAATACTAGAACGGAATCCTCCTGACCCAGGGGTTGAAACCACGTCTTCTGTGATTCTTGCATTGCAGGTGGATTCCTTACCTGGTAGCTCAGCTGGTAAAGAATCCGCCTGCAATGCAGGAGACTCCAATTCGATTCCTGGGTTGGGAAGATCTGCTGGAGAAGGGATAGGCTACCCACCCCAGTATTCTTGGGCTTCCCTGGTGGCTCAGATGGTAAATGATCCACCTGCAATGCAGGGACCTAGGTTCAATCCCTGGGTTGAGAAGATACCCTGGAGAAGGGAATGGCTACCCACTCCAGTATTCTGGCCTGGAGAATTCCATGGACAGAGGAGCCTGTTAGGCTCTAGTCAATGGAGTCACAAGAGTCAAACATGACTGAGAGACTTTCACTTTCACTTTTCCTTACCTGCTAAGTATTTGGGTGTGTGATATCTTTATGTGGTATCAAGGCAATGCTGGTTTCCTAGGATGAATTTGGAAGTGTTCTTTCCTCTGCAATATTTTGAGAAGGATAGGTGTTAACTCCGCTCTAAATATTTGGTAGAATTCACCTGCTAAACAATCTGGTCCTGGGCTTTTGTTTGTTGGAAAATTTCTGATTACAGTTTTGATGTCCATGCTTGTGATGAGTCTGTTAAGACTTTCTATTTCTTCCTGCTTCAGTTTTGGAAGGTTATACTTTTCTAAGAATTCATCCCTTTCTTCCAAGTTGTCCATTTCATTGGCATATAGATTCTAATAGTAGTCTCTTATGGTCTTTTGNGTTAGGCTCTAGTCAATGGAGTCACAAGAGTCAAACATGACTGAGAGACTTTCACTTTCACTTTTCCTTACCTGCTAAGTATTTGGGTGTGTGATATCTTTATGTGGTATCAAGGCAATGCTGGTTTCCTAGGATGAATTTGGAAGTGTTCTTTCCTCTGCAATATTTTGAGAAGGATAGGTGTTAACTCCGCTCTAAATATTTGGTAGAATTCACCTGTGAAGCCATGTGGTCCTAGACTTTTGTCAGAAGTTTTAAAATTACTTATTCAATTTCATTACTGGGAATTAGTTGATTCAAATTTTCTGTTTCTTCTGGTTCAGGCTGAGGAGACTGTATATTTCTAAGAATTTGTCCATTTCTTCCAGTTTATCCAGGTTATTGGCAAAGAGAAGGTCACAGTAGTCTCATGATCTTTTATATTTCTCTGGTGTCAGTTGTAACTTCTTTTTCATTTCTGGTTTTATTAATTTGGGCCCTCTCTTTTTCTTGATGGGTCTAGTTTATCAATTTTATCTTTTCAAAGAATTAGCTTCTAGTTTCATTGATCTTTTCAATTGTTTTAGCTTCTATTTCATTTATTTCTGCTCTCATCTTCATTTCTTTCCTTCACTATCTTTGGGTTTTATTTGTTCTTCTTTCCCCAGTTCCTTTAGGGGTGCGGTTAGGGTTTTATTTTGCTTTGCTTTTCCTATAAGTTATGATATAACTTTTTCCAGGTTCATTGAGATATAATTCATCTACATTTTTTCCTTTCTTTTTTCTTTCCTGAAGTATAATTGATCTACAATGTCATGTTACTTTCTACAACACAGCCAAGTGATTCAACACACACACTTTTATATTTTTTCTTTATGGTTTACCTTAGGATATTGGACATATTTCTTCTGAACTATATTGAATATAGTGCTATACAGTAGGTCTTTGTTGTTCATCCATTCTATATATAAAAGTTTACATCTGTTATAGGGATAGGTTGTTTATTTGAGATTTTACTATTTCCTGAGGTAAGCTTCTATCATTATACAATGCCCTCTGAGAACTGCTTTTGTTATGTCCTATAGGTTTCGGATAGTCATGTCTTCATTCTCATTTGTCTCTAGGTTATTCTTTTTTAAATTTCCTTTTATTTCTTCAGTGAGCCACTGGTTGTTCAGCAACATATATATATATAATTGTTTTAAGTTGCTGATCTCTTAAGTTCAAATGCATTTTAATAACCCAACATTTGTATTCTTCTCCCCTCATGGTTACTATTTTTTATTATCATTGTGCTTAGTTGCTCAGTTGTGTCTGATTCTTTATGACCATATGAGCTGTAGCCCACCAGGCTCCTCTGTCGAGTGGATTCTCAAAATAAGAACACTGGAATGAATAGCCATTCCCTTCTCCAGTGGATCTTCCCAACCCAGGGATCAAATCCAGGTCACCTGCATTGCAGCCAGATTCTTTACCATTTAAGCCACCAGGAAAGCCCATTTTTTATATCATATTTTAAATCCAATTGTTTTGTGTTTCCTTAACTGCTTATTGTAGATATAGATGATTTTACGAGTTTTGTCTTTTAACTTTCCCAGTAGCTTTGTGCATGGATGATTTCCTACCTTTATAGTATGTTTGCCTTTATTGATGAGTTTTTCATTTTATAATTTTATTTGTTTCTAGTTGTGGCCTTCTTTCTCATCTAGAGAAGTTTGTTTAACATTGTTGTAAAGCTGATTTGGTGGTGCTGAATCCTTTTAGAGGATGCTTGCCTGTAAATGTTTTGATTTCTCCATAAAATCTGAATGAGAGTCTTGCTGGGTAGAGGATTCTCGGTTGTAGGTTTTTCCCTTTCATCACTTTAAATATATCCTGTCATTCTCTTCTGGCCTGCAGCATTTCTACAGCTGACAGCCTTAAGGAAGTTCCCTTGTGTATTATTTGTTGCTTTTCACTTGGTACTTTTAATATTCTCTACTCTTAAATTTTGTCATTTTTGTTACAATGTGTCTTAGTGTGTTTCCCTTTGGGTTACTCCTATATGGAACTCATTTCCTTCCTGATGACTGTTCCCTTTCAGCTGTAATGTATTCAAATATGTTCTCAGCCTTTTTCCTTCTGAAACCCCTATAATACAAATATTAGTGCACTTGATTTCAGAGGTCTCTTTAACTATCTTCATTTCTTCTTTTTCTTTTATTTGCTGAATGTCAGGGATTTCCTTTACTCTTGTCTTCCATCTTGCTGATCCCATCCTCTGTATCATTTAGTCTACTGTTGACACCTTCTAGTATATTTTTCATTTCACTCATTGTATTCTTTATCCCTATTTGGTTGTTCTTTGTTAAACACTTCTAACTTCTCACTTCGTAAATCCACTCTTCTTTCAACTTCTTTGATCACATTTGTTATGATTACTTTGAACTCTTTCTTGGTTAGATTACCAGTCTGGAGACTTCACTAAGTTTTTCTAGAGTTTTATCTTATTCCTTTGTCTGGAATATGTTTCTCTGATGCCTCATTTTACCTAAGTTGCTGTCTATATTTTTACTTATAAGGTTAATTATGTTTCTTGACCCCCCAAAAAGTGGCCTTCTGTAGGAGCAGTCCTGTGTCCCAGTAGTGCATCCTCCTCTCATCATCCAAGCTGTATGTTCTAGGGGTTGCCCCATGAGGGCTGTGTAAGTCCTTCTGTTGTGGTAGGCTATGTAAGTGGTCTGGTAGTCTTTGTTAGCCCTAATCCACTTGGTTGCCCAGTCCTGTGCTTGTGTGGAGGCTTCTGGCAGGTGGTTGGCTGGGCATGGTCACAAAATGACTGACTGCAGAACCTCAGGGGACTCTGGGGACAATGCAGAGTCAGGGTTCAGAAGATTCCAGGGCTGTTGATTCCCTACTGATGGATGAAGCCAGGTCCTGGGATTAGTGTTGGACTATTGACTCATATAGCTGGGTCCTGGAGTCTGCCTACATGGCCCAGGAATCCCAGACCTGGTGTCAGATCACTGGTGGGGAACGGCTAGTTCTTGACACAGTGGATATGGTGTCTGGGATGTTCCAAAGCTTGTGTTTATGTGCCAGTAAGCAGGGACAGGACCCAGCTGGTTTCAGGGCAGAGTCTGGCCTGCTCTAGGCAGGCTGGGTCCATAGGCTGTGAGATCATAGTTTTCTTGTATCTGGTGATTTGTATCTGGTGGGTGGAGCTGGGTCCTGGCCTCTGGTGGGCAGGACAATGCTTAGAGGCACATCCAGAGGTGTCTGTGGGCTCAGGAAGTCTTCAGGCAGTCCATCTGCTGAGAAGTGGGCCTGTATTCCAAACCAGTTCATTGCTTCACCTGAGCTGTTCCAGCACAGGTGCCTACAAACTGTTGGGTGGAGCCAGGCCTTGCAGCTAATGAGCTGGAGGAAGGGTTCCACAATGTTGCCTACCAGCACCAGTATCCACACAGTAGCAGCTCCCCAGTATGGGTGCCACCAATGTCTACGTCCCCAGGGTCAGCTGCAGCTACCCCTGCCTCTCCGAGACCTCCAAAACCATGGGTACATCTGGTCCAGGCTTATATCAAATTACTGCTTTTCCACTGGGTCCGAGAGCATATGAGATCTTGTGTAGTAAATACTGTAAGAGTGAAGTCTGTTTCCCACTAGTCCTTTGGGACTCCTGAAATTAAGTCCCACTGGTCCTCAATGCCAAATGCTCTGGAGGCTTGCCTTCCTGGTGCAGGAACAGCAAACTGGAGAGCCCAATGTGGGTCTCAGAGTACTTACTCCTGTGGAAGATCCTCTGCACTAAATTTATTCTCCAGTTTGTGGTTATAGAAGTTGATTATATTATGACTCTGCCCCTCCTACCCATCTCATTGTGGGTCCTTCTTTATATCTTAAATTATAGAAGATCTTCTCTGATAGGGTCTGATCTTTTCCAGTGATGACTGTGATTTTGGTGTGGTCATGAGAGGAAATGAGCTCAGGGTCTTTCTACCCCATCATCTTGGCCCCCATTTGTAAATCTTTCAGTGGATTCTTAAGTATACTCCATAGACAGGCAACTCTGAACCTTTTCTTCTTTTAAGTTTCCAAATCCATGCCTGATGACTCATTCTTCGTTAATTAATTTGTTCCCCTATCTAACTGTGATGATTCTGAATCCCTGAAACCCCATTATACCTCAAGGATTTCCAGTTCTCTATAATTAGTGCCTTCTTCCTGATTCAGAGGAAATATACTGACTTCTCTAAATTCAGAGAAAACATAATAATCCCTTTTCACTAAAGCCAGTTCTTTCTCCTTGCATTCTAGCTTTTGAAGCCTGAGAGAGAGAAATAAACAGAACTCTTCTTGCCAATCCAAATTCTGAACATACTGAGAAATAAGATAGGGTACGGCAAAGGGAGACCAAAATATTACATTACTGATGAAAACTAAACTGAACAATATGACTTGGAGTGGAGTCAAAGGTACCTAAAAACCAAATCCTCAAGTTAGATTGGTCACAGGCAACGATGGATCAGGTCAAAGCTCCCAAGAGAGCAGGTGTCCTCCACAGGTAAGACTCAGGGCCTGGAGACATGAGAAAAACAGCCCTCCGTGGTCAGGGCTGCTGCCCAAAAGCAAGAGGGAGGAACTGGGCAGAGCAGAACACACCTAGTTTCTTCTTTCAAAATTTACCAGAATAAGTGACTCCACCTACCTTAACGGAGAAGTATATGACCAGGAATGTTACAGTGATTAAGCTCCCTCCACAAGAAAGGAAACCTCAGAAATGGAAAGGAAGTATTTTTCCCAACACTATCCCGTTTCACTAATTTGGAATGTTGTTTCATTTGACATTTTTCTCTTGCCAGTGTTTGTCCCTCTCCATGCCTCCATCACGATAATCACGATGGTGTGATCACTCACCTAGAGCCAGACATCCTGGAATGTGAAGTCAAGTGGGCCTTNTGAAGCTGAAACTCCAATACTTTGGCCACCTCATGCGAAGAGCTGACTCATTGGAAAAGACCCTGATGCTCGGAGGGATTGGGGGCAGGAGAAGGGGATGATAGAGGATGAGATGGCTGGATGCCATCATCGACTGGATGGACATGAGTCTGGGTGAACTCTGGGAGTTGGTGACGTATAGGGAGGCCTGGCGTGCTGCAATTCATGGGGTCACAAAGAGTTGGACACTACTGAGTGACTGAACTGATGCCTCCATCCTAGTACCAATTTTTCAAACACCTCCAAGGCCACCATTTTTTAAAACCAAGCATTACAACATACACATATATCAAAGCATTATGTTACACACCTTAAAGTAGTATAATGCTATGTGTCAATTAAATCTCAATGAAACTGGAAAGAAAATAAGCAAGAAAAAACCACATCTGGTCCTGCTGTCCATTTTAACTAGTCTACTTCATGGAATTATCAAGCTGAAAAATTCCTTAAGGTTCTCTTCTAACACTCTAGTTTTACAAATGAAGACAATGATGTCCAGAGAGTAAAGCAATTTGCCCAAGGTCAATTTCTGATGCTTTTTCACTTGCTGATAGTTTTTCTTGAAATTCTCATCCTCTAGCTCTCATGACCACTTCCTTTACATTGTACAAGTCATAAATCAAATGCTAAGACTCTCTTCCATACCCCCATTCTACCTTTTTAAAAAAAGTTATTTTCTTTCAGTTTTGTGGACTAGAATCAATACAGAATATAATAGCTTTGGGGGAAAAAAGGAGAATTTTTAAGCAAACCCTGAAGACTCAAAAGATCACCATTACCTTTGCATGGTTCCCAGCCTAAGTTACGTATAATGTATAAGTCTACTAAAACCCTGTTGCTATTACACTTATTTCTTACTTGCCTTGGATTTATGAATCATCTAAATATTTCTCTGCAAGTAAATAACTCTCACTGACATCAATCAGGGTCACAGTTCCACATTTAGGGAAGAACTGAACTGACTGTGGTTTCAAACGCATATATCTGTCCACCTCAAAAGGCCTCTTTCAGCAAATAGTAACCATACTTCTAAGCAGTTCTTCGACTTCAGCACTTTTTGCTATTATTGTGTTTCAATTTTAAATGCCAGTCCATCTCACTAAAGCATTTTTCCATTCTCTGTCATAAGCCATAACATAAAATTCCCCCCTTTATCAAACCCAATGGTTAGTTTCCAGTGGCTAACCACTGCTGCTTCTAAAATAAATGTACTATGTGGTGTGTGTTTTAAATGCTTAAATGATTGTCTCAGCAACACCATTAGAGGCTTTGAAAGATTTACTGTACAGCAATATTTTTCTTAAGAAAGGTGGGGTGGTGGGGAGTAAATGAGAGAGGATTAAATACTAATAAATAGAGCTATGGCACAGTAAAGAAACTGTCTTATCACCCTTAATCACCAAAACAGAAATGAGCACATTTACAGATGTGTGAAACAGATTCCATTCTGGAACGCTCCAAATCCTCATTCTCTTCTCAAGCTGCAAAGCCCTCTGTATCACTCTGATGGCCCTTGACTTCCCTGCCTCGTTTTATAGTTACCTCCATCCTCCAGCCATCCTCCAAAGGTCTATAAAGAATCTGGGACTCCTGATCTCTGAGTTCATGACCATGTTAAGTAAAATACCATGGATATAGTAGGTTCTCAACAAATATCTGTGGAATTTGACATCTGAGGGCATTCAAGGTCTAGTTATTTACAGAACATGAATTCTGGTTTGCATACATTCTAGAAGAAAGTTATTGCTCAAACATCATCTTCCAGATAGCTCTCATCTCTCCTCAGGATATATCTGTACTTCTTTCTGCTATACTTCTTTTCTTGTAGGAAACTCAGGGGAAAAGGAGAGATTTTTACATATGTGCTTACTATGTAGCATTGGGCATACTGGGAATGGTTACAAAATACTTAATTCTACAGAGTACTTGTTCAGAGGAAGTCAGTTTTCTTCTACTGCAAGTGTGTTCATTCTTTAGGATACAGTGATTATTCTTAATGACAGTCAGGAATTAAGTTACTGACCTATACTGTTTCTGGGGATGGTTCCTCAGACAGTCAAATGCATATAGTCATAGGAACACAGCTTATTGATATGAAATTTGCTAATTTTAGGAATAGAAGGAATATGAGAAGTACAAGATTCATTATTTATAAAATATATTATATGAAGTATAATTCATTACTTATGAAGTACAGAAGTACATTATAGGGGACTGGAATGCAAAAGTAGGAAGTCAAGAGATATCTGGAATAACAGGCAAAATTGGCCTTGGCATACAAAATGAAGCAGGTCAAAGGCTAACAGAGTTTTGCCAAGAGAATGCACTGGTCATAGCAAACACCGTCTTCCAACAACACAACAGAGACTCTACACAAAGACATCACCAGATGGTCAATACCCAAATCAGATTGATTATATTCTTTGCAGCCAAAGATGGAGAAGCTCTATACAGTCAGTAAAAAAAGATCAGGAGCTGACTGTGGCTCAGATCATGAACTCTTTATTGCCGAATTCAGACTTAGATTGAAGAAAGTAAGGAAAACCACTAGGCCATTCAGGTATGACCTACATCAAATCCCTTATGATTATACAGTAGAAATGACAAATAGATTCAAGGGATTAGATCTGATAGACTGCCTGAAATATTATTGATGGAGGTTCGTTATACAGGAGGCAGTGATCAAGACCATCCCCAAGAAAAAGAAATGCAAAAGGCAAAATGGTTGTCTGAGGAGGGCTTACAAATAGCTATGAAAAGAAGAGAAGCAAAAGGCAAAGGAGAAAAGGAAAGATATAAGCATCTGAATGCAGAGTTCCAAAAAATAGCAAGGAGAGATAAGAAA
>SJYV01011131.1:502159-631337 GCA_006410875.1 Neotragus pygmaeus | reverse complement strand
TGGGTGAACTCTGGGAGTTGGTGACGTATAGGGAGGCCTGGCGTGCTGCAATTCATGGGGTCACAAAGAGTTGGACACTACTGAGTGACTGAACTGATGCCTCCATCCTAGTACCAATTTTTCAAACACCTCCAAGGCCACCATTTTTTAAAACCAAGCATTACAACATACACATATATCAAAGCATTATGTTACACACCTTAAAGTAGTATAATGCTATGTGTCAATTAAATCTCAATGAAACTGGAAAGAAAATAAGCAAGAAAAAACCACATCTGGTCCTGCTGTCCATTTTAACTAGTCTACTTCATGGAATTATCAAGCTGAAAAATTCCTTAAGGTTCTCTTCTAACACTCTAGTTTTACAAATGAAGACAATGATGTCCAGAGAGTAAAGCAATTTGCCCAAGGTCAATTTCTGATGCTTTTTCACTTGCTGATAGTTTTTCTTGAAATTCTCATCCTCTAGCTCTCATGACCACTTCCTTTACATTGTACAAGTCATAAATCAAATGCTAAGACTCTCTTCCATACCCCCATTCTACCTTTTTAAAAAAAGTTATTTTCTTTCAGTTTTGTGGACTAGAATCAATACAGAATATAATAGCTTTGGGGGAAAAAAGGAGAATTTTTAAGCAAACCCTGAAGACTCAAAAGATCACCATTACCTTTGCATGGTTCCCAGCCTAAGTTACGTATAATGTATAAGTCTACTAAAACCCTGTTGCTATTACACTTATTTCTTACTTGCCTTGGATTTATGAATCATCTAAATATTTCTCTGCAAGTAAATAACTCTCACTGACATCAATCAGGGTCACAGTTCCACATTTAGGGAAGAACTGAACTGACTGTGGTTTCAAACGCATATATCTGTCCACCTCAAAAGGCCTCTTTCAGCAAATAGTAACCATACTTCTAAGCAGTTCTTCGACTTCAGCACTTTTTGCTATTATTGTGTTTCAATTTTAAATGCCAGTCCATCTCACTAAAGCATTTTTCCATTCTCTGTCATAAGCCATAACATAAAATTCCCCCCTTTATCAAACCCAATGGTTAGTTTCCAGTGGCTAACCACTGCTGCTTCTAAAATAAATGTACTATGTGGTGTGTGTTTTAAATGCTTAAATGATTGTCTCAGCAACACCATTAGAGGCTTTGAAAGATTTACTGTACAGCAATATTTTTCTTAAGAAAGGTGGGGTGGTGGGGAGTAAATGAGAGAGGATTAAATACTAATAAATAGAGCTATGGCACAGTAAAGAAACTGTCTTATCACCCTTAATCACCAAAACAGAAATGAGCACATTTACAGATGTGTGAAACAGATTCCATTCTGGAACGCTCCAAATCCTCATTCTCTTCTCAAGCTGCAAAGCCCTCTGTATCACTCTGATGGCCCTTGACTTCCCTGCCTCGTTTTATAGTTACCTCCATCCTCCAGCCATCCTCCAAAGGTCTATAAAGAATCTGGGACTCCTGATCTCTGAGTTCATGACCATGTTAAGTAAAATACCATGGATATAGTAGGTTCTCAACAAATATCTGTGGAATTTGACATCTGAGGGCATTCAAGGTCTAGTTATTTACAGAACATGAATTCTGGTTTGCATACATTCTAGAAGAAAGTTATTGCTCAAACATCATCTTCCAGATAGCTCTCATCTCTCCTCAGGATATATCTGTACTTCTTTCTGCTATACTTCTTTTCTTGTAGGAAACTCAGGGGAAAAGGAGAGATTTTTACATATGTGCTTACTATGTAGCATTGGGCATACTGGGAATGGTTACAAAATACTTAATTCTACAGAGTACTTGTTCAGAGGAAGTCAGTTTTCTTCTACTGCAAGTGTGTTCATTCTTTAGGATACAGTGATTATTCTTAATGACAGTCAGGAATTAAGTTACTGACCTATACTGTTTCTGGGGATGGTTCCTCAGACAGTCAAATGCATATAGTCATAGGAACACAGCTTATTGATATGAAATTTGCTAATTTTAGGAATAGAAGGAATATGAGAAGTACAAGATTCATTATTTATAAAATATATTATATGAAGTATAATTCATTACTTATGAAGTACAGAAGTACATTATAGGGGACTGGAATGCAAAAGTAGGAAGTCAAGAGATATCTGGAATAACAGGCAAAATTGGCCTTGGCATACAAAATGAAGCAGGTCAAAGGCTAACAGAGTTTTGCCAAGAGAATGCACTGGTCATAGCAAACACCGTCTTCCAACAACACAACAGAGACTCTACACAAAGACATCACCAGATGGTCAATACCCAAATCAGATTGATTATATTCTTTGCAGCCAAAGATGGAGAAGCTCTATACAGTCAGTAAAAAAAGATCAGGAGCTGACTGTGGCTCAGATCATGAACTCTTTATTGCCGAATTCAGACTTAGATTGAAGAAAGTAAGGAAAACCACTAGGCCATTCAGGTATGACCTACATCAAATCCCTTATGATTATACAGTAGAAATGACAAATAGATTCAAGGGATTAGATCTGATAGACTGCCTGAAATATTATTGATGGAGGTTCGTTATACAGGAGGCAGTGATCAAGACCATCCCCAAGAAAAAGAAATGCAAAAGGCAAAATGGTTGTCTGAGGAGGGCTTACAAATAGCTATGAAAAGAAGAGAAGCAAAAGGCAAAGGAGAAAAGGAAAGATATAAGCATCTGAATGCAGAGTTCCAAAAAATAGCAAGGAGAGATAAGAAAACCTTTTTCAGTAATCAATGCAAAGAAATAGAGGAAAACAATAGAATGGAAAAGACTAGAGATCTCTTCAAGAAAACTAGAGATACCAAGAGAATATTTCATGCAAAGATGGGCACAATAAAGGACAAATGGTATGGACCTAACAGAAGCAGAAGATATTAAGAAGAGGTGGCAAGAATACACAGAAGAATTAAACAAAAAAGATCTTCACAACCCGGATAACCGTGGTGGTGTGATCACTCACCTAGAGCCAGACATCCTGGAATGCAAAGCCAAGGTGGCCTTAGGAAGTTTCATGATGAACAAAGCTAGTGGAAGTGATGGAATTCCAGTGAGCTATTTCAAATCCTAAAAGATTTGTGAAAGTCCTGTACCCAATATGCCAGCAAATTTGGAAAACTCAGCAGGCCACAGGACTGGAAAAGGTCAGTTTTCATTTCACTCCCAAAGAAAGGCAATGCCAAAGAATGCTCAAACTACCGCACAATTTCACACGCTAGCAAAGTAATACTCAAAATTCTCCAAGCCAGGCTTCAACAGTACATGAACTGTGAACTTCCGGATGTTCAAGCTGGATTTAGAAAAGGCAGAGGAACCAGAGATAAAATTGCCAATATCCGCTGGATCATCGAAAAAGCAAGAGTTCCAGAAAAACACCTACTTCTGCTTTATTGACTATGCCAAAGCCTTTGACTCTGTGGATCGCAACAAACCGTGGAAAATTCAAGAGATGGGAATACCAGACTACCTGACCAACCTCCTGAGAAATCTATATGCAGGTCAAGAAGCAACAGTTAGAACTGTACATGGAGCAGACTATTTCAAAATAGGGAAAGGAGTTGCAAAGAGTTGACACAACTAAGCAACTGAACTGAACTAGAAGTACAAATGTATTATGTTAGAAATGTCATGCTAACATATTATTTTGCAACTTATTTCCTTCACTCAATAGTTGTGAACTATAGCTATGCAAATGGAATAAAATCTGGCTTAGTTAATTGCTGTTTGCCGTTCCTATTATGAATACTCCACAATTTATCCATACATTTCCATACTGATAGATATTTAAGTTCTTTTAAATTTTTTATTATTATAATGTTGCAATGAACATCCTTGTACATGACTCCTGGTACACACATGCAAGTGTTTCCTGGGCAAAGCACCTAAAATTTTATTTTGCCTAATATCAATACTGTCGCACCTATACTAAAAAAATTTTTTTTTCCTGACACACTGACGTATCTTCTATATACTTTTATTTTTCACTTCTCTGAGTTGTTTTGCCATGAGTATCTTTTTTAAGCAATGTTGGGCTGTATTTTTTAAAATACACAGTCATTTTTGACAACTGAAATTAATTTTACATTTATCATGATTATAACAGCAGTAATCTCAACCAACTTATTTTGTGTTTTCTATTTAGCATGACTTTATTTCTTAGCTTTTACTTTTCTACTTGTTCAATTTTTCTGAATTCTCTTTTTCCCTCTACTGTTTCATAGCTTATACAATCTATTTCTCTTCTTGAATATGTAAAGAATCCACATGCAATGCAGGAGACCCAGGTTTGATCCCTGGGTTGGGAAGATCCTCTGGAGAAANTACTTGTTCAATTTTTCTGAATTCTCTTTTTCCCTCTACTGTTTCATAGCTTATACAATCTATTTCTCTTCTTGAATATGTAAAGAATCCACATGCAATGCAGGAGACCCAGGTTTGATCCCTGGGTTGGGAAGATCCTCTGGAGAAAGGAATGGCAACCCACTCCAGTATTCTTGCCTGGAGAATCCCATGGACAGAGGATCCTGGTGGGCTACAGTCCATAGGGTGGCAAATAGTCAGACACAACTGACTGACTAACAGTTTCTCTTGTTGAATATGACTACGTGAAGTCAATCTCTGAAAAATAAAAGGACCCTAAAGTCTTATCCTGAGTCCTTCATTTTCCCTACTCTATTTCAGCTTCCATATTATTGTTCCTAATATCTTACTATGACATTGTTTTTAACCCTCATCCAACTTAGGAAAAAGTCAATACTTCTTTGTTCACACGTTTCCTTGCCATGGATTTCTACATTTCACTCCTCTTTCAGGGTTCAATTTTACTCTAGTTACTACTGCTACACGACAAATTAACCCAAAGTTTTATGCTTCAAATAGCAACCATTTTATTACATTCTTTATAAACATAAAATATATTTACTATATACCATATATATTACTCAGGCCATTTTTCTGAATCTTATGAACTTGACTATGGCACTCAGTGGAGAATAGGCTTGTCTGGGAGGTCTGTTGATCAGAGTGGTTACAAAATATCTCTTGAATATGAAAATCTCAGAATAGCCAGAAAACTTACATGGCAGCTGGCAGCCTCCAGAGCAAATGTCCCAAAGAACCAGTTGAAAGCTGAATGAATTTTCTCATCTAGCCTCAAAAGTCAATATGGTATTATTTCCACCACATGCTATTGGTTTTGAAAAAGTGTCATATGGCCAGTCCACAGTCAAAAAGTGGGAATTCAGCTCCAACTCTTGATGTGGGGAGTGGTTAGGTCACACTGGAGAAGAGCAAGGAAAGTGGTAGATCCTATTATTATGACACCTTTTAGAAAATAAAATTTGCCACACTTTCCTTTTTACTTAAGTATACCTTTAGTAATTCTTTCAGGATGAGTCTGGGAGTAGTAAACTCTTTCAACACTTGTGTGTTGGAAAATGTCTTTAACATATCCTCACTGTTATATGATCATTTAAGTGTAGAGTTTTAGGTTGACAGTTATTTTCACTTAGCACTTTAACTATATTACTCTACTATATTCTGACATCTTTTTTCTGATAAGTTTGTAATTAATCTGCATTTCTTGACGTGTCTGTTTTTCCTCCCTAGAAGCTTTTACATCCTTTAATTACCTTTGGGTTTCTACAGTTTCCTTCAATATATCTAAATGTGGATTTATTTTTACTTCGCTTGCACAGATAGATACAGTGTGCTCCTTTAGTTGGAGGACTCAGGAATTCTTCCCATATATGGGAAGTAGACAGCAGATTTCCTTGCCTCTCTTTAGGAACAGTGTAACAGAACTTTCTTTCTCCACCAAATATAAGGATCTCTCTGTCATGGCTTATGGCTTTAGGCAAATAATTCAGTTTTAGTTCTCCACATATACTCAGTCCATGGCTGGGTATCCCTTCCTTGGTGGAGATCAGGCTCCCCCACTGCTTATACCCACACCCCCCCACCCCACACACACTTTTGACCTTTGCAGCCCCGCCTCCATAGCAAGGCGCCACCTGCAGGAATATCCTGTCTCCCTCTGAACCCCNTGAAACTCCAGTATTTTGGCCACCTCATGCGAAGAGTTGACTCATTGGAAAAGACTCTGATGCTGGGAGGGATTGGGGGCAGGAGGAGAAGGGGATGACCGAGGATGAGATGGCTGGATGGCATCATGGACTCGATGGACATGAGTCTGAGTGAACTCCGGGAGTTGGTGATGGACAGGGAGACCTAGCGTGCTGCGATTCATGGGGTCGCAAAGAGTTGGACACGACTGAGCGACTGAACTGAAGATAACTTTCTTGGTTTTGAATTTTCATTTGTATGTGTCTGTGTATACATATGTATGTTATTATTTTTACCTACAATATCTAAACACCTGGTATTGGGAGGAAGACTTCCTTTTAACTCAGTGAATCATATGAATCAGAAGGCCATGGACCCAGCTATACCACTTAAATAGTCCATACCCACAAGTCCTTTGTCTCAAGAAGTTTTCATGAAGGACACAGTTCACTGAATAATACTAAAACCACCAAATTACAGATACCCATTAATCATCACAGAAGCCTAGAGAAATGATTCAAGATTGAAAAGATAAAAATATGTGCAAAGACAGGGAACTCTACTCAATACTTTGTAATGGTCTATATGGGGAAAAGAAAAAATGTTAAGAAACAGTGGATAGGCACTTTCCTGGTGATCTAGCAGTTAAGACTTCACTTTCCAATGCAAAGGATATGAGTTGGATCCCTGATCAAGGAGTTAAGATCCCACAAGCCTTAGGGTCAAAAACCAAAACACAAAACAAAAGCAATATTGTAACAAATTCAATAAAGACTTTAAGAAATAAAATAAAATTTTTTAAAATTAAAGAAAAGTGGATATATATATAAACATAACTTATTTCCTTTGCTGTATATATGAAAATAACAACACTGTAAATCAACTATATTCTAATAATTTTTTTTTTAAAGAACATGTACAAAGAAGGAGCCAAGATACAGAGAAATGTGGATTATAAATTTATTCATTCAACAAATACGTGGAATCACCTTCAATATTTTCTTTGTCTAAGTAACTATCTCATTTTTCCTACATCTTTCCTTATCTCACTAATTAAGTCAAATTCCCCTATTATTAAATCTCATGGCACTGTGCACTTCTTCACAGCACAAAGAAGTTTTAGCTTTATATCTGTTTGTGTGATTATTTAATTATTCTTCCTCCCAAATGAAGGGGAATGCCACTTCTGATAATAGTGGAGTAGCTTATATCAGACCAGTCCGCCCATTCAAAGCTCTTAGAAGCTCTAGACAACAACAACAAAAATCTAAAGGCACATGTGACTGGGAATCCCCAGGGAATCTGACTTTGAAGGTCAGTGGGATTTGATTACAGAATTTCCACAGGACTGGGGAAACAGAGACTCTTGCAGGGTACAAACAAAATCTTGTGTGCACCAGGACCCAGGAAAAAGGAGCAGTGACCCCATAAGAGACTGAGCCAGACTTTGGCTGGGAGTGTTTGGGAGTCTCTAGTGGAGGCGTGGGTCAACGGTGGCCTGCCATAGGGTCAGGGCACTGGAAGTAGCATTCCTAGGAGGTGCAACATGTTGTCTTAAGTCCTGGAGGAGGTCACCATTAGGCCAAACAGAGAGACTGCAGACTCCAGGATGGGCCGTCTCAGGCCAAACCACATGGAGGGAACACGGGCCCACCCATCAGCAGGTAACTGGATAAAAGATTTACTGAGCATGGCCCTGCCCACCAGAGTAACACCCAGCTTTCCACACAGCCAGTCCCTCCCATTAGGAAACTTGCACAAGCCTCTTATCCACATCCATCAGAGGGCAGATAGAATGGAAACCACAATCACAGAAAGCTAACCAAACTGATTATAGGATCATAGACTTGTATAACTCAATGAAACTATGAGCCATGCCACGGGGGCCATCCAAGATGGATGGGTCATGAGGGAGAGTTCTGACAAAAGGTGGTCCCCTGGAGAAGGGAATGGCAAACCACTTCAGTGTTCTTGCATTGAGAACCCCATGAACACTACGAAAAGGTAAAAAGAAATGACACTGAAAGATGAACCTCTCAGGTCAGTAGATCTCCAATATGCTACTGGAGAAGACTGGAGAAATAGCTCCAGAAAAAATGAAAAGGCTGAGCCAAAGTGGTAACAACACCCAGTTCTGAATGTGTATGGAGGTGAAAGTAAAGTCCGATGCTGTAAAGAACACGGTTGCATAGGAACCTGGAATGTTAGATCACTGAATCAAGGTAAATTGGAAGTGGTCACACAGGAGATGGCAATAGTGAACATCGACATTTTTGGAATCAGTGAACTAAAATAGACCAGAATGGGTGAATTTAATTCCAAGGACCATTATATCTACTACAGGGGGCAAGAATCTCTTTGAAGAAATGGAGTAGCCCTCATAGTCAACAAAACAGTCCAAAATGCAGTACTTGGGTACAATCTCAAAAACGACAGAACAATTTTGGTTCATTTCCAAGGTAAACCATTCAACATCACAGTAATCCAAGTTTATGTCCCAAACACTAATATCAGAGAAGATGAAGTTGAATGGTTCTGTGAAGACATATAAGACCTAGAAGTAACACCAGAAAAAGATGTCCTTTTCATCATAGAGGACTGGAATGCAAAAGCAGGAAGTCAAGAGATACCTGGAATAACAGGCAAGCTTGGCCTTGGAGTACAAAATGAAGCAGGGCAAAGGCTTACAGAGTTTGCCAAGAGAATGCACTAATCATACCAAACACCCTCTTCCAACATCACAAGAGATGACTCTACACATGGACATCACCAGATGGTCAATACCAAAATCAGATTGAGTATATTCTTTGCAGCCAGAGATGGCGAAGCTCTACACAGTCAGCAAAAACAAGACTGGGAGCTGACTGTAGCTCAGACCAGGAGTTCCTTATTGCAAAATTCAGAATTAAATTGAAGTAAAGAAAACCACTAGGCCATTCAGGTATGACCTAAATCAAATCCCATATGGTTATACAGTGGAAGTGATGAATAGATTCAAGATATTAGATCTGATAGAGTGACTGAAGAACTATGGATAGAAGTTTGTAACAGTGTACAGGAAGTAGTGACCAAAACCATTTCCAAGAAAAAAAAATGCAACAAGGTAAAATGGTTGTCTGAGGAGGTATTACAAATAGCTGAGCAAAGAAGAGAAGTGAAAGGCAAAGGAGAAAAGAAAAGATATATCCATCTGAATGCAGAGTTTCAAAGCATAGCAGCAAGGAGAGATAAGAAAGCCTTCTTAGTTGAAGAATGCAAAAAAACAGAAGAAAACAATAGAATGGGAAAGACTAGAGATCTCGCCAAGAAAATTAGAAATACCAAGGGAACATTTCATGCAAAGATGGACACAATAAAGGACAGAAACAGTATGGACCTAACAGAAGCAGAAGATATTAAAAAGGTGGCAAGAATACACAGAAGAACTATACAAGAAAAAGTCGTAATAACCAAAATAACCACGATGGTGTGGTCACTCACCTAGAGCCAGACATTCTGGAGTGGGAAGTCAAGTGGGCCTTAGGAAGCATTCCTACAAACAAAGGTAGTAGAAATGATGGAATTTCAGCTGAGCTATTTACAATTTAAATAATGATGCTGTTAAAGAGTTGCACTCAATATGTCAGCAAATTTGGAAACCTCAGCACTGGTCCCAGGACTGAAAAACATCAGTTTTCATTCCAATCCAAAAGAAGGACAATGCCAAAGAATGTTCAAACTACCGAACAATTACACTCATTTCACATGCTAGCAGAGTAATGCTCAAAATCCTTCAAGGTAGGCTTCAATAGCACGTGAACTGAGAATGTCCAGATGTACAAGCTGGATTTGGAAAAGGCAGAGGAACCAGAGATCAAATTACCAACATCCATTGAATCATAGAAAATGTAACGTTAATTCCAGAAAAACATCTACTTCTGCTTCATTGACTATGCTAAAGCCTTTGACTATGTGGATCACAATGAATTGTGGAAAATTCTTAAAGAGATAGGAATACCAGACCACCTTACCAGCCTCCTGAGAAACCTGTATGCAGGTCAAGAAGCAACAGTTAGAACCNTACTTCTGCTTCATTGACTATGCTAAAGCCTTTGACTATGTGGATCACAATGAATTGTGGAAAATTCTTAAAGAGATAGGAATACCAGACCACCTTACCAGCCTCCTGAGAAACCTGTATGCAGGTCAAGAAGCAACAGTTAGAACCGGACATGAAACAATGGACTGGTTCAAAATTGGGAAAGGAGTATATGGTAAAGGCTGTATATGGTAATCCTGCTTATTTAACTTATATGCAGAGTCCATCATGAGAAATGCAGGACTGGATAAAGCACAAGCTGGAATTAAGACTGCCAGGAGAAATAACAACAACTTCACATATGCAGATGACACCACCCTAATGGCAGAAAGCAAAGAGGAAATAAAGAGCCTTTTGATGAGGGTGAAAGAGGAGAGTGAAAAAGCCGGCTTAAAACTCAACATTCAAAAAACTAAGATCATGGCATCTAGTTCCATCACTTTATGGCAAATAGATGGGGGGAAAAATGAAAAAAGTGACAGACTTTGTTTTCTTGGGCTCTAAAATCACTGCAGATGGAGACTGCAGTCATGAAATCAAAAGACGCTTGCTCCTTAGAAGGAAAGCTATGACAAATGTAGAAAAAGAGTACTAAAAAGTAAAAACATCACTTTATGAACAAAGATCCGTACAGTCAGACCTATGGTTTTTCCAGTATTCATGTATGGATGTATGTGTTCAATCATAAAGAAGGTAGAGTGCTGAAAAATTAATGGTGCTGGAGAAGACTCTTGAGAGTCCCTTGGACAGTACGGAGATCAAACCAGCCAATCCTAAAGGAAATCAACCCTGAATATTCATTGGAAGGACTGATGCTGAAGCNAAGTCCATCCTTAAAGAAATCAGTCCTGAATGTTCACTGGAACGACTGATGTTGAAGCTGAAACTCCAATACTTTGGCCACCTGATGCAAAGAGCTGACTCATTTGAAAAGACCCTGATGCTGGGAAAGTTTGAAGGTGGGAGGAGAAGGGGACGACAGAGGATGAGATAACTGGATGGCATCACTGACTCAATGAACATGAGTTTGAGTAAGCTCCAGGAGTTGGTGATGGACAGGGAAGCCTTGTGTGCTGTGATTGATGGGGTTGCAAAGAGTTGGACATGACTGAGCGACTGAAATTAACTGAACTGAGAACATACAATTCTAAAATTTATGGAACTGCAAAAGACCATGAATAGCTAAAGCGATCTTGAGAAAAAATAACAAACCTGGAAGTACCTTGCTTCCTGATTTCAAACAATACTACAAAGCTATAGTAATCAAAACAATATAATACAGGCATAAAAACAGAAACATAGATCAATAGAAGAGAATAAATAGTCCAGAAAAAACCCACGCATATGCTAATTTATGACAAAGGAGCTAGAAATATATAGCATACATATAGTAAAAAAGCACTGAAAATACTTTTCCATAAATGGTATTAGGAAAACTGGACAGTCACATGCCAAAGAAAGAAACTGGACCACTACCTTACACCATATACAAAAAATTAACTCAAAACAGATTAAAGACTTGAATGTAAGTTGAGAAAGCATAGAACTCTTAAAAGAAAACACAGGTGGTAAGCTCCTTGGCATCACTCTTTGAAACTTTTTTAAAAATTTGACTCCAAAGCAAAAATAAACAAATGGGACTACAACACACTAAAACTTTCTGCAGAGCAAAGGAAACCACCAGTAAAACAAAAAGGCAACCTACTGCATGGGAGAACTTGTTTGTAAATCATATACCCAACAAAGGCTAATATTCAAAATATATAAATAACTCATCTAACTCAATAAAAACAAAAATGGTGATTAATAATTGGACAGGGCATCTGTAGACATTTTTTCAAAAAAAGACAGGTAGATGGACAAAAAGCAGATGGAAACATGTTCAACATCACCAGTTCAAGCAAATCCAAATCAAAACCACAGTGAAGTATGGTCTTACACCTGTCAGAATGACTATTATCAAAATAACAAGGAATAACATGTTTCTGAACAGGTTGTGGAGAAGTGGGATCTTTCCTACACTGTTAGTGGGAATGTAAATCAGTACTAGCACTATGAAAAACAGTATGGAGTTTCTCAAAAAATTTAGAATTACCATATGATCTAGGTATTCCAATTCTGGGTACTTATGCAAAGAAAACAAAAACACTAATTTGAAAAGATATATGCAACCCCCCACATTCACTGCACCCTTATATATGTTAGCCAAGATACAGAAACAACCTAAGTGCCCAATGATGGATAAACAGATAAAGAAGATGTGAGTTATATATATCTAAAACAGGATAAATGCAAAGAAAACCACACCTAAACATATTATAGTCAAACTGCTGAGAACCAAAAAATAAAAAAACTGAAAAAGGCCAGACAAAAATAATACGACATTCAGGGGGACAATAACACAAATGATAGGTGGCCTCCCATCAGAATGTCACTTGACTTATCAGAAACAATGGAGGCCCAGAAAACAACAGAGTTATAGCTTTCAAGTGCTCAACGAATTGGAGGCAAAGCACATTTGCCTCAACCACATTAGTCCTAAAATCTTATAATTTGTTAGGAAGTCCTTATTTTTATACTTTTCAAAATGGCAGCCCATTTCTAGTTAAATTATCTAAAATTCTGAATGAGTGGAGCTTGAGTTAATTTCTATTTTATTCAAAATTGCTATTTCCCCTTATTTGTCTTTTTAAAAATTTTATTTTAAAACAAACATATTCTAAAAGAGTAACCTTTCCTCCAAAATATCTAGCTCTTTCCTTAATCAAGTACAAATTCTTATGAATATTGGATAAATGGGCATCACATGGAACTGGTTTTCTACTCAAAAGGTTTGAGCAGCTATTAAACTATCCACTCCCTCAGAACTTTTCTTTCAGCTCCTTATTTTTGTGTCTCCTCAGTTTAATAGAAATCACTTGTTCTTAAACAGTTAATAAACTTTTAAAGTTGAGGCAATTTTTAAACAGCTGAACCAGCCAATCAAAAGATCACCATCATCTCTGGTAAATTTTTTAACTTTTGCTTGTCTGAAAAGCTTTTTATTTCTCCACCAGTTTTGAATGAGATCCTTGCTGGGTACAGTAATCTTGGTTGTAGATTTTTCCCTTTCAGTACTTTAAATATATCCTGCCATTCCCTTCTAGCCTGCAGTTTCTGCTGTTAAATGTATGAGGTTTCCCTTGTATGTTACTTGTTGCTTCTCTCTTGCTGCTTTTAATATTCTTTCTATTTGTGCTTAGTCTTTGTTAGCTTGATTAGCATGTGTCTTGGAGTGCTTCTCCTTGGGTTTATCCTGTATGGGACTCTTTGTGCCCTTGAACTTGATTGACTATTTTGTTTTCCATGTTGGGGAAATTTTCAACTATACTCTCTTCAAAAATTTTCTCATACCCTTTCTTTTTGTCTTCTTCTTCTGGGACCCTTATAATTCAAATGTTGGTGCATTTGATATTGTCCCAGAGGTCTCTGAGACTATCCTCAGTTCTTTTCATTCTTTTTACTTTATTCTGCTCTTCAGAAGCTATTTCCACCATTTTATCTTCCAGCTCACTGATTCGTTCTTCTGCTTCGGATATTCTGGTATTGATTCCTTCCAGAGTATTGTTAATTTCAGTAATTGGGTTGTCTCTAAATTTATCCTTTAATTCTTCTAGAGGTCTTTGTTAATTGACTCTTGCATTTTCTCCATTCTGTTTTCAAGGTTTTTGATCATCTTTATTATCATTATTCTGAATTCTTTTTCAGGTAGTTTGCCTATTTCCTCTTCATTTATTTGGACATCTGTGTTTCTAGCTTGTTCCTTCATTTGTGTAGTATTTCTCTGCTTTTCATTATTATTATTATTATTTTACTTATTGTGTTCGAGGTCTCCTTTTCCCAGGCTTCAAGGTTGAATTCTTTCTTCCTTTTGGTTTCTGCCCTAAGGTTGGTCCCTTGGTTTGTGTAAGCTTCATATAGAGTGAGATTTGTACTGAGGTTTTTTTTTGTTTGTTTTTCCTCTGATGGGCAAGGCTGAGTGAAGTGGTAATCCTGTCTGCTGATGATTGGGTTTGTATTTTTGTTTTGTTTGTTGTTTAGATGAGGCGTCCTGCACAGGGCGCTACTGATGGTTGGGTGATGCCAGGTTTTGTATTCAAGTGTTTCCATTGTGTGAGTTCTCACTATTTGATGCTCCCTAGAGTTAGTTCTCTGGTTGTCTAGTGTCTTGGTGTCAGTGTTCCCACTCCAAAGGCTCAGGGCTTAATCTCTGGTCAGGAATGAAGATTCCATAAGTGGTTTCTTATGGCATTAAGTGAGATTAAAACAAATAACCCAAAATGAGAAACCAAAGATGAACCCCACACAAATGGAAGTTATAAAATCAAGCAAATAATAATTAAAATAGTGGAATATACACATATACACCCATATGCAAAATCAAAACAGTCCAACAAAAATTAAGTACAATAGATTGACTCAGGAAACAAAGGAAAACAAAAATTATATCTACCAGTTAAGAACAAAACTAACAAAAGCACAAACTGGAAAACAAAAGTAGAGCAATGTGCCAAGTGGGGAAGAAAGCAATGAAACCAAAACTAACAAATATGTTGAGAGGAAAGAAAGAAAAGAAAGGAAAAATAGACATGCAAAGTTAAAGAGAAGTAGACAAGGAAGATTTATATATATTAAAGATTAATGGTAAAGGGAAGAGAACAGTGGGAAAAGTAAACAAAGGAATAAATGTAGAAAAAATAATCATAGAGTCCAAAAAATTAAAATTAAAAAAGAGAGAGAAAAAAAGAACTCCACAAAACTGCAAAAGCCCAACATAGAGGCAGAAGTCTATAACAACAATGAAAAGTGTGAATGAAAAAAAACGCAAAAGCTTAATTAGATTTCACAGTGCCAATAAAATTGACAACTATAACAGGAGGAAAAAAAGAATAAAAAAAAGAAAAATTAAAAAATCCAAAAGAATGTACAGAGGAAGTCAAAACCTAAGAATGATAAATGTTTTTCCTGAGTCACTGCTGTCAGAGTCCTTTTCCTCGCTGGGAGTCACAGTCCACCTCACCTCTCTAGGGTGCCCTTCGACACCGTGCTTGGTCTCTGCACCTGCTGTGGGGGCAGCTCAGATTCCAATCTGGCCCTACTCCTGTGTGTTCTTGCCTCCAACGTCTACAGCTATCACAACTAGTGCATTTTCTTTTGTGGGAGCTCTCAAGGTCCTTCTATATATTCCATAGACAGAGTCTGCCTAGTGGATTGTGTGGATTTAATCTGCAGCTCATATAGATGGTGGGAAGGTTTTGGGTCTTATTCCTTAGCCACATTGCCCCTGGGTTTCAATTGTGGTTTTTATTTCCATCTCTGCATGGGGGTCATCCACTGGGGTTTGCTCCTGAGGCTACCCTGGAGCCTACCTTGGGTCTGCCCCAGTGAGGGCCAGGTGTGGCGGTGGTGCAGCTGCTTGGGTCTCAGGGGTTCTAGCAGCACCAGATACTCAAGGGAGTTGGCAGCTAGGGGAGCAGAAAATATAATGCTCTAGAAGGGTATGGCAACCAGTGTTGGCCAATACACTCCAGTATTCTTGCCTGGAGAACCCCACCTGACAGAGAAGCCTGGCAGGCCACAGTCCACTGGGTCACAAAGAGTTGGACATGACTGAAGCGATCCTGCGTGTGTAGATACAAGAATGATTTTTGCCTATGGCAGCTCTGCCCCAGTGAGGGCTGAGCGTGAACGTGGCACAGCTGCTTGGGTGGCAGGGACCCTGGCGACGCCAAGTGTGCAGAGACACGAAATGCCTCTGCCAAAAGGAGTTATGGCTCTATCAGTCTTTTTTCAAGCCTCTTGTAGCTAGTGATCAGAAGGCCTCTTTGGCCAGTCTTTCTCCGTAGCTCTACCTGTTCACACACTTAGAGGGATCCCTTGCTTGGGGTCTTACTCTGTCAATGGTGCATCAGGCACTTAAAGAGGCACCCTGGGTGGAGTCCTACTCTGTAGTTCATGCATCAGTCACTGAAGGAGCACCTTCGGTGGGGTCCTACTCTGTAGTTCAGTGCGTCAGGCATTCGATGGGCCAGCCTCTCTATTGTTCAGCTGCCGATGCTTGCATGTGGAGAAAGAGGCTATGGTGATGGCTTCACCCCCTACACGTGACTCAGCAGTATCACCTTGCTTCCATGGCTGCCTGGCTTTCCTCCACAGGCATTTCCCACCACAATCTCCTCCCTCACATTCCCTCCATCCGTCTCTCACAGTCAATAGCAGCCCTCACCCTGGAATTGCTCCACCATCCCTAAACTCCAGCTCCCAGCCACTGCCCCTTCCAGGAGACCCACATTTCTGCCTGCATATGTATGGCTTTGACAAAGACTGTCTGATTCTCACTCCATTTAGGCTGCCACAGGTCAGCTGTTTCACTCTCAGCCTTAAATGTTTCTCCTCTGACTCAATTACCCTGATGTGGGGATCAGACCCCTGCTTCAGTTCTCCCAACCTCCAAGGGCAGGTCCAGTCCTACTAACACTCTTGTTTTTTCCCCCTAGTTCCTTCGTCCTACCGAGTTTTGCATGGTTCTATGTATTCTTTTCCGCTGGTCAGGTGCTCCTGTCCACTCTCAGCTGGTGTTCTGCATGCACTTCTACGTCTGAAGGTGTATTCCTGATGTATCTGTGGAGAGAGATGTACTCCACGTCCACCTACTCCTCCGCCATCTTGTTCTTCCTGGTACAATTTTAATCTTTGTGTTTGGGATATGCTGACATGCCTTCAGTCATTTTATTTGGTTTCCAGCATTTTAATTTTAAGTTTTGCCCGTTTGTTCATTACTTTTTCTTTTACTTAAAGTAAAAATGCAGTGTTAAAAACAACAGTAACCTATATGTTTTAACTGAACAAGTACCAGCATATTCAGAGTTTAAATTCCCTCTGAAACCATAACTCTTAACAACCTGCCTACCCTCCCGCCCCATATAAATACATGCTACAATGGGGTCTTTCACTGCAAAACTCATTTCATTGCAAAACACGAGGCAACGTCATTTATCACTGAGTAAATAATGAAAGATAACATAATGAAAAGGGGATTTTGCTTTATTCCCTTAACTATAAATAAAAATATGCAGCACTTTCCAGGATTACCACATGTGGTATGATATTAACTTAAATACCAATCTTTAAGCCAAACTATAAATAAGATAAGCTGTGCTCTCTAGTCTCAAGTTTTAATAGTATCTTTTCTTTAAACTTAATGCTTTTATGAAGCATACAAGAGTGACTGCATATAATCTGTGATCATGTAATGAAAGACCTTATTGTGATACGCATACAAAAAAAAAAAAAAAAAAAGAAGAAGCAACCTCAAAAACTAGAGTTAAGGTTGTTGCGGGAATTGTAAGAAGTGTTTGTGATGAAGATCAATGCAGTGAAGCCAAGTCAGAATCAGAGGCAAAGACCTTTTCCTGGATAAAGAGAGCAAATCACTGTCAGCAGTGGCTTGATTTATGTAACAAACCAGTCAAGGGGTGAGAAAGAGAGAGGTCTAAAATGTGAACACTGAAAACAAAAACTGACTTTTCTCACATCAGTATATGACTACACTGAATTATGCTTCAACATGATGTGGTATGATGGAATTCAGCTTCCCTTATGGCAGCTTGTGTTTATTCTGGCTGTTCTGATCACATCTTAGCATCCAGATGCCATTCCTCTTTGGTGCTTAATGTGTTTATGCTCACATTATCAGCAGGCATTGGGTTGCAAAGATCATATTTGGAAGTGATTTCACTCCATTTTCAAAGAGGAAAGAATTATCCCTTTGAATGCTACTTGCTTGCAAAGTACAGCTTGTTTCAGTTTTCTAAAAAACTGCCACTTAGACTAAATTATAGCAGAGTGATTGGAAAAGGATTCCTAGGAGAACTCATTACAGTTACAGAGAAAGGAAGATTTCACTCTTCTACTCCTTTTACAAAAGAGTCATACTTGCCCATGGAGGCTGCCCAGTGAATGTGGTAGAAATGTTACTTAACTTCTGAACTTCATATCTGATTCTTCCTAAGGGGATATGTCTTCATCAGTTGTCTTGACAATGGTTTTGGGACTACCAACAATTTAAGATTTAAAATGAAACATCTAAATCTTAAAATTAGAAAACAACCTTTCTGTGTCAAAAGTATTAAAGATATGTGAATGGAACACAACAAAGAATCAATCAATCAGAGCATAGTCTGTGGTAGGTACACCTCTCTTATCAAGTTTGTCTATGTCCTCCTATAACCCTTTACTCTTCCATCTTCCCTTGGCCTTTGTCATCTTGTTCAGGGAACAAAACTCTAGATATCCAGGCAACTTTCCACTATCCAGGGGCAAATAATCTAGATTTGAAGGTTTTTTTTTAAGTGCACTTACGAAAAACTTGAAACTAGTGAAAGGAGTTAAAACATCTACTAGAGAGTATCTGTTTAGAAGAAATGATTGATATTTATTGAATTCTTACTATGTATCTGCCACTCTCATACTCTCTTTTTACTCTTAATATCTCCTTTTGAAGATGAGGAAATTATCCTCAGACAGGTTAAGTGTCCAAGATTACCAACATGTGAACTCATGCAGCTGGACTCCAGAGTGTCCTTAATCACTGTATACATGGCCTCTACTGCTGAGCAATCCTCCAGAATAACCAGGCCATTTGGAAAACAAGACAGAGGCCCATCACAGAAAACAGCCAAGGTGGGGGGCTTCCTGAGGGCTGCATTCAAGACTGTGAAGGGAGAATGATCTGGTCAGGAAGGGAGAAGTGGGTACAAACAATGGACACTGCATCTCTGCCCAGCTTTTGTCCCACTCTAACACTTAAGAGAAATTCAATGAAAATGAGACATCAGTAACAGATTAGTCTGACAGGCAGAAATTTTTAGGTATTTTTCAAATTTTACAATGTTTAGTGTACTTAACATTTTTTCATATTTCAGATGAATAATTACTGTTTCTAAATATTAGCTATAATTAAATAATTTTATCCTAAATCCATTCTGTAACATTTTTTTATTTTGCTTTTAATCATTACTGGGGATTAAGTAGCCCAACTTTATTCTTCCTCCCACTACATTACTAAGTCAATAGGAATTGATTACAGTAAGAAGTTGAATTTCCTAGGCTGAACCCAGAGTCACAATTTTGAGCCATTTCATGAGTCCCTGCTTTCTTAACTGTGACCATCTCCACTGCGTCACTGCTTGACCACAGTAATGCCCCACCGTGTATTTTCCTGTTTCAGTCTGCTGAGATTTGCAAATTCCATTCCCATGCTTGCTCCGTAGCCACCTTCAGTGTGCTGCCTGCCAGCAGCTGTCTAGGCTCTGCGCCGCTCCTCTTCAGCCCACCCTCGTCGCTACTCCCAGGCCCGCCCCCACAGCCTCTGCTCTCCACTCCTACTCCTGGCCACAGACCACTGCCACCTCCTTCCTCCTTCCTACATTAACTTTCACACCTCTCGCTGACAGAAGCCTTTAGAGTTGCTCAGGCTTTCCTGCTGAAAAGAACAAAACAAAACAAGAATAACAAAAATGTGCTTTCCCTCTCTTGGTCCAGTAACTACCATTCTCGTCTTTGCTTCTGCTTTGCCATCAAACTTTTTTAACTGATAGTTTATACCTCATCCATTGTATGATCACATATTTCTTATTACTGTTGAAATCTGGCATCTGACCAAACCACTTCACTAAAAGTTTACTTTTAAACACTCACAATGACTTGTGCTGTGCCAGGCTAAGTTGCTTCAGTCGTGTCTGACTCTTTGCAGTTCTATGGACTGTAGCCTCCCAGGCTCCTCTGTCCATGGGATTCTCCAGGTAAGAATACTGGAGTGGGTTGCTGTGCCCTCCTCCAGGGGATCTTCCCAACTTAGGGACTGAACCCATGTCTCCTGCAGCTACTGCATTGTAGGCAGATTCTTTACCGCTGAGCCACCAGGGAAGCCCTCCAATGACTTACATCTTAACAAATCTAGCTTGACCTCAGTTCTGATTTTCCTTGACTCTGTGGCATTTGATACTACCACTCTCCGATGATTCCTAAGACTTTGTACTGTCTGCATTTCCTCTTATAACTCTGCCCACAGAACACTGGGTGTTCCCCAAGGCTCAGTCCTGAGCCTTTTTCCATTCTGGAGTCTTCCTTTTGCTCACATCTCAGATACTCAACTAACCATTCTATGGAAAGGACTCAGTACCTTTTCAACAGCTCTGATCTTCAAGTTCTGATCACCTAACTCCAAAGCAATGTTTTCCAAACTATCTGGAGTGTAGGGCTATGCATTTTTCCCCCTGTTACAGGTCAATACTTCTGTAAACATAATGAAATCAAATCACAAAAAAATTTAAAAGACATACAAAAGCCCTTGCTTTAAAATTATTAGATTAACATAATCAGAACAAACCATAGCACTACAAGAATTACTATGTATGTGTGCTCAGTTGCTTCAGTTGTATCTGACTCTGTGAACTTACGACGGTAGCCTACCAGGCTCCTCTGTCCATGGGATTCTCCAGGCAAGAATACGGATCCTCTTACAGGGGATCTTCCCAATCCAGGGGTTGAACCCAAGTCTCCTGCATTGCAGGCAGATTCTTTATCACTGAGCCACTGACGAAGTCCAAGAATTACTACAATGATTACTCTTTGTTTCTGTACTTATCTGCTTGCAGACCAACTAGTTTGTGGGTAGGGACTGGCTGGTGGAGTATACTTCAAGTATACAGCTCCAGAGGCCTGCAGGACAACCACCTATCATCCTGCAACTTACTTAACAAATACCACCTTCCATGTTTCTGTCTGTTATGGCAGCATCACCTTCCACTGCATCTAAACGTTTTTCCTCTTCCTGACTCCTCTTTCCTTTGTAATTCTATAAAATCAATTACCAATTTTTAAATTTTAATTCGTTCTCCAATCTGACTTCTCCACATTGACTGCAACAACCCTAATTCAAAAGCTAAGACCACTTACTTGCACTATCATATGACAACCTTCTAAATAAGGAGTCATGTATGGTGAAGAGTCACTACTGCTATATACAAGTATTTCCAGTTTTACCTCCTTGGGCCCTCCTCTCAAACAGAATACTACAATTTCTGGAACCCTTGTGGTTGGTTACTACCATATGACTAGTTGTACCCAGTGGTTATAAACGGAAGCGTGAGTGTCATTTCCAGGCCTAGTATTTAATTGCTGGGATGCGACCCTCCAGAGTGTTCTTTTCCCTCTTTTAAGGCAAACAAAATATGAGATATTAGCTGTTCTATCTCTGAATGACTGTGCTACTAGCCTTGAGTTGAGCTGTGATGGACATCAGCAGGAGCAAGAAACATGTCTTTGTATTTTCAAAGCACAAAGATTTTAAAGTTGTTTGTTTCTATTGCTAACTCATAGTATCTCTTGGTAACTCTCCAAAACCACACCACCAAGATGAAGGTCCCTGAAGCACTCATTTAATGTCGTGTCCCTGCTTTTAAAAAAATAAAGCAAAACAGCATGCCTCAAATGAATTTCTATGGTGTAAAGGAAAAGAAACAAAAACACAGACTCCTTAGGATCAAAGTTTTCACCAACCTATTTTTTCAAACTTATCCAACCAAACCAACCTTTTACCTGAATCTGCCAGACTCAGTTCCAGCCACCACCCTGTACCCTCTCCTTCCCAAACGAAGGAATAATTCCTCTCTCTCTTCTGCTTAAAGATCAATTCTATCCACTCCACTAAACTTCCTCCACAGCCCTAATATCAGCCAACATTAACTGAATACTTACCAAGTGCTAGGTTTTGTTCTAAAGTTAGTACTTTCAATGTCTCACAATGACTCTATGAAGCGGGTATCATTAAACTCATTCCATAGATGAGGAAACTAAAACACAGGGATTAAACAACATGTTTAAGGAAAATCCCATGGACGGAGGAGCCTGGTAGGCTACGGTCCATGGGGTTGCAAAGAGTTGGACACAACTGAGCGACTTCACTTTCACTTTCAAGGTTATATGACTAATAAATGATGAAGCCAGATGAACCCGGCATTCTGACTCCAAGACTGTCCTCTTAACCACTGCCCTATATTGTTTCAGGACATTCTGATCTCCCCTTTCATTGAACTTCTATTACACTGTGCGGATCTTTCTAGCACAGAAAGGAGTGCCTTACATGACTAGTCACAGTTCATGTGTGCAGGCTTTATCCACTAAGTTAGACTGTAAACCCTGGGGATACAGGGAGCTGCTTTACCATTCTTTGTTATCATTCAATAAGAAAATGTCCCCAAAAGAATCATTCTATGATAAGCACAGTTCTACTGGAAAGAGTATGTGCTAGTCTTTTTTTTTTTTTCTTTCTGTATTTTATAATACTTTGAGGTCTTGAGGGCTAACTGATCCTAGAGAGACAACCCCTTCCAGGGCTAGCTAATATGCAAACCAACTAATCCAGAGTCCACACCCTCAACCACCTACTTTATCTAACTCACACATCAAGTCAATATTCCTCCCAGTCTAACTCAGTTAACATAAGATAACAGACAACTAGGAACCACCCTTGCAGCTCAGAACCCTCTGAAATAATTCAAACTAGCCGATCCTAAGTCTGAGGACCCTGCCCTACTTGCCTTTTCCCCAGAAACCACAATAAAGGCTCACGCTCATGCTTTCCTCTCACTCCTCCTGCCTCCTGATCAGCCTCTGTGCCTCCAGCTGGGGCCTTGCATGGCTGACTCCCTTCTCTTGGAACTGTAAACAATAAACTCTTGTTCCAAAGACAGTTTGCCTACACGTCTGTCATCTTATAATACTTGATTAAAACAAAATCCCAGGTATTTTTTAAAATGGAGTATCATCATATCTAGAGTTCCTTGGAAATACAAACTGTACATTTGGGACCAGGGGGAATTCTATCTCCTCTGGTGCTGGAAAGATGGCTTTTCAGTGGGCACAGAGGAGAGAGGTGTGGTACATGGAACAGAATTGGTTTGGGGGGCTTCCTGCTTAGCAAGAGGAAAGAAGTCCATCTTATCTTCCAATTTCAATTTTAGCAGTTACTATCTTAGCACTAAATTGGTAATTTTAATTGTAAAAACCTCCAAATCTTTAAACAATCCTATATATGTTAGTCTTTTTCTATTTTTGCCATAAGGACTAGCAAGAAAATCCCTAATGTTAAAAGAGTCTGAAGACAACCATAGGGACAACAAAAAAAAGTTGAAGAGTGGGTGGAGGCAGTTTAGAAAAGAGAGAAAACCAGGATGAGCCCCTGCAACCTGCCACCGGGAAAAGAGCATAACAAAGAGATTCAATATGGATTTGAAAAGCAGTCTTAGTAATGAAACCCAACATTTTCTAACATACTCTCTCCTAGACGAAACTAAGTGGTATAAATGCTTAATAGACACTTGTTGAATGGATATCTCAATCATACAACTTTGAAAAGTTTTATGATACTCATGAGGGCTTCCAAGGTGGCACTAGTGGTAAGAACTCACCTGCCAATGTAGGAGAGACAGGGTTCAATCCCTGGGTCAGGAAGATTCCCTGGGTCGGGAAGATTCCCTGGAGGAGGACATGGTAACCTACTCCAGTATTCATGCCTGGAGAATCCCATGGACAGAGGAGCCTGGTGGGCTATGGTCCACAGGGTTGCAAAGAGTCAGACACGACTGAAGAGACTTGGCATGCTAAGCACTCATGAAGATTTAAATGTAGTCCACTTTGCCCCCTACCCCCATCAATTAAAAATCTTTTTAATTTTTTAAAATTTTCTTGCTCTTTTCTATATCTCCCCTGAGACAAAGGCATTTCTTTTCTCCTACAAGGCAGCAACAGATCTAGACTATGGCAGGCCAAGAGAATCCCATTCACCAAAAACCTTCCCTAGAATGTACTGGTCCCAAACTAACAAAATGAATCTAGAGCGACTTACAGAAATCAGGCAGACCAGAGTCTTTCACCTTTAGGAAGTGAGTCAGTTCTAACTCCTCTGGACTACTGCCTCTCAGAAATCTTTGAGAAGGCACCTGACCTCTGCAAAGTAGTATTAACAATAATTAGCAACTGCATCTAACAACTGCTTGCTATGAGAAGTCTAGACACAGTAAGTACATGATCACATTTATCCCTCCCTATGTGATGAAGTAAGTTTTTCATCTCGATTCTAAAGATGAGTAATTAAAGCTCAAATAGCTAAAGGTACTTCCCTAAGTTCACAGTTATTACATGGCAGAGCTGAAATTTAGATTTATATGGTCTGACTTCAGATCACAGACTCTTTTAAAACTACACTTTGCCTGAAGCACAGTCCAACTCTGGATCAAAAATGCACATTTAAAGTACAGGAAGTGAATCAGAGTCTAAACCCTTAAGATGAAAGAGAAAGGCAACCCTGCAACAGGTCAAAAGTTATTCTTATATTCCTATGGCTGTTCACCATCAACCTTCTTCCTACCACTCACAAACACCACCACACTCTATTGCTTATTGGTAAGGCAATTTATACTGTGTTGCAGGTCCTGGAATTTATATTATGTTATAGGCTCCATATTTTACGGAGTGATAAAATCTTAAATATACACACTGACTGAAAGGTATATTTTAGTCCTGACCTAAAAAAAGTTAACTATATAAAATTGCATAATACCAAATAATACTTTACATATTTATATTTTATTTATTAAAGCTAAAATAATGTATTAATGTTGATTCAATAATATAACATTCTATATACCTTGTGGCTCAGACGGTAAAGTGTCTGCCTACAATGTGGGAGACCTGGGTTCGATCCCTGGGTTGGAAAGTTTCCCTGGAGAAGGAAATGGCAACCCACTCCAGTATTCTTGCCTGGAAAATCCCATGGATGGAGGAGCCAGTAGGCTACAGTCCATGGGGTCACAAAGAGTCGGACACGACTGAGTGACTCACTTCACTTCTTCATCCAAGAACCATTCTTACCATGAGACACTGGACTAGGCAATCTAGGGATTAGAAGACAGCTGAAATGTAAATAAGGATGGAAAAGTAGAACATAAACTCATGATTTAGATCTACATTTAGGCTGTGAGGAGTTCCAGCCTTATTGATATATGCTTCTTTCAATCAAATTTCTCTCCGTCACTCTCCGAAAGAACTAGACTTCTACAGACAAGCTCCAAATGACTGGAGGACTGTCACATCACTGCCTGAATATTCTCTTCAAAAATAGGACATCAGTTCTTTCACCTGATTCTCACATGACAGTTTCTAAAACCCTCATAATCATCTCAGGTCACACTGGAGGTCACTCACTGTCTTCAGTGCACTGAGTATTGAGGACAACAGTTGAAATAAGGTATGACTATGCAAGAATGCATCCTTACTACTCAGTTGTGTCTGATTTAGCAACCCTTTGGACTGTAGCCCACTACATTTCTCTGTCCTTGGTATTTTTCAGGTAAGAATATTGGAGTAGGTTGTCTCTTCTCCTCCAAGGGATCTTCTTGACCCTGGGATTGAACCCTTATCACCTGTGTCTCCTGCCTTGCAGGCAGACTTTTACCTGCTAAGACATCAGGGAAGCCCCAATGTATAACTAAAGCAGACGCAAAAGTAAGGGGTATTATTCCACCAAGAGCTTTGCATACCACAGGCCCAAGATAAATAACTATTGAACACTTTTGTGAATATAATTCAACAATATGCCCTTTAAAAATAAAAAGAATTGGCTTAATGTCTAACATTTAATGTTGAAAGCATTATCAGACCACCCAGGAATTTTTGTTATGCTATGATAAAAATTAACAAAACTTTTAAAACTCTATTAGGAGAAGTAATATAATTTATTATGTCCATAAATATTCATGTACTGGAAATAGGACCTAGATTAATAGAACTGGGTTACAGGGTTCAGTAGGGTAAAACTAAAGAAATTGGATAAGAAAATACAGAGAAAAATATCAGCTTTTTAAGTAAGATTTCCTCTTCTAGAAATGTTGAAAAGCACTGTTTTTAATAGAAGCTATTTTTGAAATTTTGGCTTTAAAGAAATAATGTGAATTTTTTTTTTTTGAAGTCACTCAGTCATGTCTTACTGTCTGTGACCCCATGGGCTGTAGCCTACAGAGCTCCTCTGTTCATTGGATTTTCCAGGCAAGGATACTGGAGTGGGTTACCATTTCCTTCTCCAGGGGATCTTCCCAACCCAGGGATTGAACCCAGCCCTCCTTCATTGCAGGCAGACACTTTACCATCTGAGCCACCAGGGAAGCCCTAAATAATATGAAAGTAGTTTTTTAATAACGAATGTTCTGCTACGGAGGGAAATTCACTGCTCAAGCTCAATAGAAGAATATATTTATTAGCATAAAGAGATTACAGATACAGACTCCTTGAATTCATGATCACAGCAGCAAGATATCCAGTTCTCACTTATGGCATGAATCCCCTCTAGAACACACCTGTAGAGTCATCCAGTAACTATCTCAAAAACCCCAGGTATTTTTAATACTGTTGAAACAAAAGCAGCAAAACAATCCAAATGCCAATCAAGTG
Source organism: Neotragus pygmaeus (assembly GCA_006410875.1). NCBI lineage: Eukaryota > Metazoa > Chordata > Mammalia > Artiodactyla > Bovidae > Neotragus > Neotragus pygmaeus. The sequence continues at coordinate 604,632 of SJYV01011131.1, read as the reverse complement.
ATGAATGGAAAACAAAATGTGGTATAGCCATACAGTGGAATATTTCAGCCATAAAAAGGAATAACACACTGATACATACCAAAAAAAGATGAGGCTTGAAAAAACTATGCTAAGTGAAAGGAAGACCCAAAAGGCCATATATTATATGATTCCATTTATATGAACTGTCCGGAACAGGCATAACCACTGAGACAGAAAGTAGATTAGTGGTTGCCAGGGGCTGGGTAAAGGCAAAACGGGGACAGATTACTAATGGATAAAGAGGTTCTTTTTGGAGTAATGGCAAAATTCTTTTTAGGATCTTTTAGTTTTCTAAACGGTGGTGAGGGCTACAGAACTCTGTGAATATACTAAAAACCACTGAATTGTATACTTTTAAAGGGTAAATTTTAATGGTATGTGAGTTATAAATAAATAAAGCTATTATTTAAAAAGTAGGGGGAAAGAAAAGCAAACTAAACAAAGTTTTACAGTGGTTTTCTCTTAAGTGTCCTACAGAAGATAAAAAATCTTATATAATCTAGATTAAAGGGCTCAATAAAAACATATAAATGATAATAGCAAGGATTATTATAAGCTTGATATTTTAAAGGGACTATTTTTATTTAATAATTTTGTCTATTTATTTTCGGCTATGCTGGGTCTTCACTGCTGTGCAGGCTTTTCTCTAGTTGTGGCAAGCAGGGGCGACTCTCTAGTTGTGGCGTGCAGGCTTCTCATTGCAGTGGCTTTCTCCTGTTGTGGAGCGAAAGCTCTAGGGCACATGGGCTTCGTTAGTTTTAGCCCCTGGGCTCTAGACCACAGGTTCAGTAGCTGTGGTACACAGGCTTAGTTGTTCCGCTGCATGTGGGATCTTCCTGCATCAGGGATCAAACTCGTTTCTCCTACACTGGCAGGCAAATTCTTTACAACTGAGCCACCAGCGAAGCCCTAAAGGGACTATTTTTTAAAGTTACACATTGATTTCAACAGGAATTTACAATTAAAGAATTATGCCATGCTAAGCACATGTCTCCTTTCAACATGGCATAGTATTTCAATCTTGGAACTTATTTTGAAGACAATTTCAAAAAATATTAGCCCTGAGTATTTGCTTAAAACAGTAATTCCCAAGCTTTAGTCACCTAGTCATCTTGAGTATTTTTGCCATCCTCATATCAACCCACACAGACCTTGATGCTGGGAAAGATCAAAGGCAGGAGGAGAAGGGGATGACACAGGACGAGATGGTTGGATGGCATCACTGACTCAATGGACATTGAGTTTGAGCAAGCTCCAGGAGACAGCAAAGGACAGGGAAGCCTGGCACGCTGTGGTCCATGGGGTTGCAAAGAGTCAGACATGACTGAGTGACTGAACAACAACAACAACACTCCAACTGTATTTATTAAATATTTTCCTTCAATCCACTTCACCATTGATTCACCTTCTCTAATAACCATGAAATCATAGGTTTTCCATCATATACTAAAATTCCAACTATGCCTATTCTTGTACCATTTTAAACCATCTTGCATACAATTCAAGAAAACACTGGTTGGAAAAAAAAACAAACAGCTTTGCCTGGTAACATACCTATGCTTTAAAAAGTGACAGGGGAAACTAGATGTTCAGAAAACCACTTTTAAGATGTTTCTTTTTTATTAAGTAAGGCACATGGTCAGTGGGAGCAACAGGGCTGGCACTGAGAACAGGGCTGGGGTGTGGCAGGGATGGGGGGCGGAATGTACAGGAAATGGTGGGCCCCCATGAGGGAAGCAGCTGAAAGAACAGGGATGCCAGGCCTTCTCTACAAGTTCTTGGACACACTGTGGTATTAGCGCTACTGCCACATTCAGCTTGCCAAACAGAGCTCAATTTGGCAGAAGGATGACTGTCTGATGATCAGATGGGGCTTTTTCCTGAACCTGCTCCTTTCCTGTCGACAGCAGTCCTAGAGGTTACAGCTGCTGCTGCTTCTAAGTTGCTTCAGTGGTGTCCGACTCTGTGCGACCCCACAGATGGCAGCCCACCAGGCTCCTCTGTCCCTGGGATTCTCCAGGTAAGTATACTGGAGTGGGTTGCCATTTCCTTCTCCCCTCAAGAGGTTACAGAGGGGCCCACAATTAAAGTAGTGACTCCAGGGCAGGGAGGAGGCTGGGCTCTGCTACACCTATTCCTCTTGCCTAAAGAAGATAAATTACATTTCATTTTGAAATATTAGTACCATTGGTGGCTTGAAACAGATTCCAAAGAGGAGCTTATTCCCATTCTAACAGAGGAATGTCACCTCTCCTCAAAAATACTCACACTGAAGACACTAGAAGTATTTATCATTTTCTTTTTATTCCCTTTTCCCACTGCAGAGGGAGGTACTCTGTTGACAGTTATCCATCCTAAGTAGGTGAATCAATCAAGAACATGCCACTTTCTTCACTCTCATTCATTTAAGAAGCCCTAACTGAATTGTGGAATAGTGAAGTGAAAGTTGCTCAGTCGTGTCCAACTCTTTGCAACTCCATGGACTATACAGTCCATGGAATCCTCCAGGCCAGAATACTGGAGTGGGTAGCCTTTTCCTTCTCCAGGGGAATCTTCCCAACTAAGGGATCAAACCCATGTTTCCTGCTTTGCAGGTAGATTTGTTACCAGCTGAATCACAGGGGAAAGTGAAGCCGCTCAGTCGTGTCTGACTCTCTGCGACCCCGTGGACTGTAGCCCACCAAGCTCCTCTGTCCATGGGATTCTCCAGGCAAGAGTACTGGAGTGGGGTGCCATTTCCTTCTCCAGGGGATCTTCCCGACCCAGGGATCGAACCCAGCTCTCCCGCATTGCGGGCAGACGCTTTAACCTCTGAGCCACCAGGGAAGCCCGAAACACAGGGGAAGCCCCTGGAATAGTGAGGTATACAGAAAGACAGTAACTGAAGAGAACAGAAAAAAAAAAAAAAAAAAGCTTCCTGCTCCATTTTTTATTCATTGATCATTTTCCTGAAAGCTAGATATAACAACTTTTAAAAATAATTCAATGCAAGAACAATATAAATCTATTTACTCTTGACCCTGACAATGACCTTAGGGCTCAGGCCAGTAGATTCACTGACATATTATTTTTTAACACCCTTGATGCCATTTAGACTTTGAGCACATGGCCTGGAGACTGGAAAGATATACTTGCCTCATATTTTCTCAAGCTAATATATCCTTTGACTGTGTGAAGCTTTGATATGTAGCCCCATATCTGTAAAGATATAGGCTTCCTAAAGATCATTCACAGAATATGTAAGAGTAGAAAACATTTAAGTCTGATTGGTTTTGTGTTATAATATTACACTGTCAAAATGGTCTTTGGGAGCATTTTGACCGAGGAAGACTACTTATGATTTCTTAAAGAATTTCATCCCAAGCATCAAATTCCAGTGAGCATTACACATTCAGGTACCTTCATTACTAGCAATTCTGACTCACATCTGTAAATATCCTCAGAAACTCATGAGAACACTTGTTTTATAGCCAGATAAACTAGTTCTTCTCAGAGATCTATCACAGTGTTTCTCAAAGTATGATCTGAGGATCACATGCACTAGAATCAAATGGGGAGGTACAGATTGGTGGGAGTAGTGCTTGTTAAAAATACATGTTCTTCTAAAATATAACATAAAGGAACTTATTTATGAAACAGAAAAAGACTCACAAACACAGAACACAAACTTACGGTTACCAAAGGGGAAAGGAAGGGAGGGAAGGATAAATTAGGAGTTTGGCATTAGCAGTTACAAACTACTATATATAAAGCAGATAAACAACAAGGTACTACTGAACAGAACAGGGAACTATACTCAATATCCTGTAATAAACCATAATGGAAAAGAATATTAAAATTTATATATACACATTTGAACAGAGTCACTTTGCTATATACCAGAAACTAACACGACATTGTAAATCAACTATTACTTCAATCTAAAAAAAACCAGATTCCTAGACACTATGTCAGACTTATTAAATAAAAATCTCCAGGGATAGCGGCCAGTAATCCACATTTTAAACAAGATGGCCAGGTAATTCTTATGTACCCTAATAATTCTGAAATACTTAAGCTATTTGAACCAACTCTTGCCATCACGAAACCACAAAAACAGGATTCTCACAAGTCACTGCATATACCAAGTATATATTAAAAAGGACTCGGAATAAATATTGAAATGGAAAAATAAGGCAAAGTGAAGAGTTCTCTTCTATTACAGTCTGGCAGAATTTAGATTTAGTGTGAATTGCAGCCATGAACTGGAAGTATTCTCTACCTATAATACAAGTGTTATTTGTTATTCCATTATCTATAGTGAAGATATCAGTATCTCTTTTCTCTCAGTCTGAAATAAATGCCATAGTTACATAAAGATTAAAGGATGCCCGAACACTCAGTTACATCTTCACTCATTCTTTCTCAACATTGTGACTTGGCCACCACAATTAGGCAAAATGGTTCTCAACCACTTTGAACTTCCTGGGCCAGTGGTTTTCAAACTTGACATACATTTAAAGCCATCTGAAGATCTTGTTAAAACACAGACTACCATTTGTATTTACAAGTTCCAGGTAACACTGATACTGCTGGTCCAAAGACCAGACTGGAGAATCACTGGCTTAACCTAACTCTGGTCTTCTTCACTGAGTTCAATGGTACTAAAAAAAAAAAAAATTAAAAAAAAAAAAAAATCACTCCATCTGGCAAATGCTCTAAACACCAGTCATAGGCCTTCTTGTGTAGGACTCTCGCTGCTCAGTATCTTCAGGAAGTTCCCATCACTCAAAATTTGTAGTATGAGCAATAAGTTTGTCCTTTCTTGGCAGCTCCAGCAATAAACACCCTTCCCATTTCTCCCCCAATCCCTGGCCTGTCTGACCCTATTTCCTAACCCAAAACTGCACTTTTAGGAAAAGCTATAGAAAGGACAAGAGGTGCGCCTGTTCCTGTCTTAGGGGAACTACACTTCCTTTAACTAGAAATCAAGACAGGCTCCCTCCATTTAGTGATTTATCTGATGACTGCCACAGGACTACAACTGTACAGACAAACTCAGGAAAAAGTACAGCATCTGGAAGCATAATCAATCAAGTATAAACTCAAAAAATTGTCTAGAAATATGAACATTCAGATCTCAAAATTTACATGCTGGTCTTTCTTAAGAATAAATACATAACACAGATTTCTCCATTCAGAAACAGGTCCAGAATTTATATAGTACAAGTGGGTGGGGTGCCCCATTCTCGCTAAAGCTTTCAAATTCATCTCATCAAGATTTAAAATGTATTCCCAGCATTAGGTCTAAGTGGTGAATTACATATGTATATCTTTCCCAAGAAAAGATATTTTGATAACCTCCTAGAAAATGAAAAGCATTTGGGAGCAAGGTAAGCACTGATATAGCTTAAATATCTTTAGAAGGTCTTCAGGAGCTCATTTATTTTTTCAATTTGAACATATAACTAACAGCTTAGGGACCATCTTAAAATTAATTAGGAAGTTTTACAGGTAAGGCTAAATAGCTTATTTTTCTTTGAGATGCTGATGATACATGCTTAAGAAAAAAGTAAACCTGGAGAACAAATATACCAATAGGGAAAGATACTTTTAAAGTGTTGGCCCTAAGCTAGTTAAATATTGAAAATACTGTACAACATTAATAATTTACTATGTATGATAAAAAAAATATATGATTCCCTTAATCTCTGTAAGAAAATGACTAAATACAACATGTATTATAACCATGGCATTTCCAAAACCTAGAACACTCGCTTTACCAAGAAAAGAGGTTAAGCCAACGCTCTGAATCAAAGAGATTTCCTATAAATATGAGTCTAAGTCCTCGGGGATCTAGTTGCACCAGTGTAACCAATGAAGTATCTTAGACTTTTCCAAGTACTGAATATGGGTGCAAACTGAGCACACAAATGGTTTAATGTAATCTGCCACTAGAGAGCAACTGATGGATGTAATGTTGCTGCTTTTTACCACCAACTTCTTTGACACCATGCCAACTTCTGGCATGCTGTTGTGTTTAGCATAACATCTATTTTCATGGTTTGGAGAAAGCAACCCATTTTTCCTTTGAGGTACTAGATTCTAAACACCAAAACAAATCAGATCCATATGATATGACGAACAACTGGTTACCATTCTTTTTCTGTTTTTTTGTTTTTTTTTTGCTGGGTCTTGCTGCGTGCAGGCTTTTCTCTCATTGCAGTGAGCAGGGGCGACTCTTCATTGTGGCTTCTCCTGTTGCAGAACACAGGCTCTAGGCACATGGGCCTCAGTAGTTGTGGTGTACAGGCTCAGTAGCTGTGGCTCAAAGGGCCCTAGCACATGTAGGCTTCAGTAGCTGTGGCAAATGGGCATGCAGGATCTTTCCAGAGCAGGGATTGAACCCATGTCCCATGCATTAGCAGGCAGGTTCTTAATCACTGGACCACCAAGAAAGACAGTGATTACTATTGAGGTAATTAATCTTAGAAATTCCCATACTTAAGTATGGACATAAGGTCATAAAATATTGTTAATGACCAGCAGAGGATTTAACTATTATAGGCTATTCCTTGCTAGAAAGTGATTTTTATACTTTGGGTTGACCAAAAAGTTCATTCAGGGTTTTCCATGAGTGCTTACAGGTAAACCTGAATGAATTTTTTGGGCAACCCAATATATCAAATAGATCAGCTTCCATGAAAAATTATTTGTATCACATCCCCCTGCCATGCGGATAGCCACATGGCGACCGGGTCCTACTCTCTAGCAGGTCAGCAACAGACTCACCCCACCCCCACACCTCTGAGCAGCCAACCACACCAGAAGCCTACCCAGCCTCCAGTAGACCTGCAGCCGCCATAGGTGGTAGATGTGCCTACCACCCTGCCCACAGCAGTCTGCCTCACTGCAACAGAAGGGCATGCACAGCTCACAGAGGGACACCCCTAGAGCACATGGCTCTGGTGACCAGAGGGGAACGCATTGCTGGATCCCACAGGATGTCTCCTACATTGAGGCCACTTCCCCAACATCAGGAGACATAACTGAACTACTAATACATAGACATAAGCGACAGAATTGGGCAAAATAAGGTGACAACGTAACATGTGTTCCAAGTAAAGAAATAAGACATAACCTGAGGGAAAAAAGTGGAGATAAGCAATCTACCCAAAATAAGTTCAAGGTAATGATCATAAAGGTGCTCAGTGAAGTCAGGAGAAAAATGGATGAACATTGTGAGAATTTCAACAGTTAGAACATATAAGGAAGAACCAAACAAAGCTGAAGAATACAACTACTGAAATAAAGAATACATTGGGAACCAACAACAGATTAGATGATACAGAGAAATGGATTAGCAATCTAGAAGACAGAGCAGTGAAAATCAACCATGCTGAACAGAAAAAAGAATTTTAAAAATGAGGACAGTTTAACAGACCACTGGGAAAATGGCAAGCATACTAACATTCATATTGTAAGGGTTCCAGAAGAAAAAGAGAGAAATCGGCAGAGAACTTATTTGAAGAATAGCTGAAAACTTCCCTAACCTATGGAAGCAAACAGATGAGCATCTTAAACCAGATAAACCCAAAGAAGTCCATTATACATACAATGGCAAAAATTAAAATTAGAATTTTAAAAGCAGAAATAAAAAAAGCAACTACTTATGTACAGGGAAGCTCCTATACGACTATCTGACTTTTCAGAAGAAACTTTTATAGGCCAGAAGGGAGTGGCAAGGTACATTCAGTGATGAAAGGGAAAAAAACTAAAACCAAGAATACTCTACCCAGCAAGGTAATCATTTAGATTTGAAGGAGAGAGAGTTTTACAGATACAAAAAAGCTGGAAGAGTTCTGTACCACCAAAGCAAATTTCCAAGAAACGTTACAGGGTCTTTTCTAAGTGGAAAAGAAAAGGCCACAACTAGAAATATGATCATAAATTATAAAAGGGAAAATCTCATACGCAAAGGGAAACATACAGCAAAAGTAGTAAATAGACTACATATAAAGCTAGTAGGAAGGTTAAAAGACAAAAGTAGTAAAATCACCTATATCCACAATAAGTAGTTAAGAAACATACAAAACAAAAAAATATAAAAATGTAACATCAAAAACATTAAACTTGGTCGGGAGAATGAGCAAAAATGTAGGATGGTTAAAATGCATTTAAATTTAAGAGATTGTCAACAAATATAGATAGATAGATAGATAGATAAAGATATAGACATAGACATAGATATATGTGTTGTTATACATGAACCTCATAATCACAAACCAAAAACCTCTAATGAATATATACACAAAAAGGAACAAGAATCCAAACGTAACACTAATAATAGTCATAAAAATCACAAAAGAAGACAGCAACAGAAGAAAGGAACAATAACAACAAAACTACAAAAGCAAGAAGAAAATAATTAATAAAATACCAGTAAGTACATATCTGTCAGTAACTGTTCAATTATCAAAACCCCTCAACAAAATACTAGCAAACTGACTCCAACAATAAATATATTAAAAGGATCATACACTATGACCAAGTGGGATCAAGTGGGATCTCAGATGCAAGGTTTTTTTTAATATTTGAAAATTAATCAACATAATACCATTTTAACAAATTGAAAAGTAAAAATCATATGATCATCTCAATAGATGCAGGAAAAGCTTTTGATAAGATCAAATATCATTTATAATAAAAACTCTTCAAAAAGTTGTGGACAGAGGGAACATATTTCGACACAATAAATGCCATATATGACAAACCCACAGATAACATGATACTCAACAGTGAAAAGCTGAAAGCATTTCCTCTAAGATCAGGAACAAGACAAGGATGCCCACTCTCCCCACTTTTATTCAACATAGTATTAAAAGTCCTAGCCCCACACCAATACAGTAAACCATAAAGTAAAATACCAATGCAGTATACTAATGCATATATATGGAATTTAGAAAGATGGTAATGATAACCCTGCATGCGAGACAGCAAAAGAGACACAGATGTATAGAACAGACTTTTGGACTCTGTGGGAGAGGGAGAGGGTGGCATGACTTGGGAGAATGGCATTGAAACATGTATACTATCATGTAAGAAACAAACTGCCAGTCTAGGTTCGATATAGGATACAGGATGCTTGGGGCTGGTGCACTGGGATGACCCAGAGAGATGATATGGGGAAGGAGGTAGACAGGGAGTTCAGGATTGGGAACTCATGCACACCGTGGCAGATTCATGTCAACGTATGGCAAAACTAATACAGTATTGTAAAGTAAAAGAAAAAGAAAAAAGAAAAATAAATAAAAATAAAAGTCCTAGCCACAGCAATTGGAAAAGAAAAAAGAAATAAAAGGAATCCAAATTGAAAAAGAAGTAAAATTATCACTGCTTGCAGATGACATGATACTATTCACAGAAAATCCATGGGGAGAGAGGTGCGGGGGGAGGCTCAGGATGGGGAACATGTGTATACCTGTGGCAGATTCATGTTGATGTATGGCAAAACCAATACAATATTGTAAAGTAATTAGCCTCCAATTAAAATAAATAAATTTATATTTTAAAAAATTAAAAATAAATTAAAAAAAAGAAAATCCTAAAGATACCACCAGAAAACTACTAGAGATCATCTATGAATTTGGTAAAGTTGCAGGATATAAAATTAATGTACTGAAATCTGTTACATTTCTATATACTAACAACTATCAGAAAGAGAAACTAAGTAAACAATCGTATTTACTACTGCATCAAAAAGAATAAGATACCTAGAAATAAATCTACCTAGGGAGGCAAAAAACTTGTACTCTGAAAACTATAGATGGTGAGGAAAGAAACTGAAGCTGACACAAACATGGAAAGATATACTATGTTCTTGGATTGGAAGAATCAATACTGTTAAAATGACCACACTATCCAAGGCAATTTACAGGTTTAATGCAATCCTTGTTAAATAACGAAGGAATTTTTCACAGAACAAGAACAAAAAATTTTTACACTTACACGGAAACACAAAAGACCCTGAATAGCCAAAACAATCTTGAGAAAAGAGAATGGAGCTGGAGGAATCACACTTCAGATTGTACCACAAAGCCACAGTAATCAAATCAGAATGATACCGGCACAAAAACAGACACATAGGCCAGTGGAACAGGATAGAAATTCCAGAAATAAACTCACACACTTATGGTCAATTAATCTACAACAAAGGAGGCAAGAATATAAATGGAGACAAGATAGTCTCTTTAATAAGTGATGCTAAGGAAACAGGGCAGGTACATGAAAAAGAATGAAATTAGAACATTCTTCTGAACCATACACAAAAATAAACTCAAAATGGATTAAAGACCTGAATGTAAGACCAGATACTATAAAATCCTAGAGGAAAACACAGGTAGAACATTCTTTGACAAATTCCAGCATTAATTTTTGGGTACATCTCCTAGCATAATGGAAATAAAAACAAAATAAACAAATGGGGCCTAATTAAACTAAAAAGCTTTTACATTGCAAAGGAAACTATAAACATGCCAAAAAGATAACTTACAAATTGGGGAGAAATATTTGCAAATAATGCTACCAAAAAGGGATTGAAGTGAAATCGTGTCTGACTCTTTGCAACCCTGTGGACTGTAGCCCACCAGGCTCCTCCATCCATGAGATTTTCCAGGCAAGAATACTGGAGTGGGTTGCTATTTCCTTTTCCAGGGGATCTTTCCCAACCCAGGGACTGAACCTGGGTCTCCCGTACTACAGGCAAATTCTTTACCATCTGAGCCACTAGCCAACAAGGGATTCATTTCCAAAATATATGAACAGCCTATACAGTGTAATATCAAACACCCAATCAAAAAATGAGTAGAAAACCTAAATAGACATTTCTCCAAAAAAGACATACAGATGGCCAATAAGCACCTGAAAAGATGCTTGTTATTAGAAAAATGCAAATCAAAACTACAATGAGGTATCATCTCACATTAGTCAGAATAGCCACCATTTTAAAAAGTCTAAAAATAACAAATGCTACAGAGTGTGTGGAGAAAAGAGAACCCTCCTACATTGCTGAAGGAAATGTAAAATTTACAGCCACTATGGAGAGTATGGAGGTTCCTTAAAAATTAAAAATAGACCTACCACTTGATCCAGCAATCCCATTCCTGGGCACATATTCCAAGAAAACTCTAATCTGAAAAGATACGTGGACCCCAAGGCTCATAGTAGCACTATTTACAACAGTCAAGACATGGAAGTAGCATAAATGTCCATTGATAGATAAACAGATAAAGAAGATGCAGTATATATGCAGCTGTGTGTGTGTGTGTGTGTATATATATATATAAAATACTAGTCATAAAAAGGATCACTGCTGTATACTTGAAATGAACACAGCATTGCAAATTAACTATAATAAAAAAATACTTGAAATGTAAATGGACTAAATATTCCAATCAAAAGGTCAAGGCTTTTAATATCACCTACTTCTTATTTTGCAGTGACAACACTTACAATAAGAAAGCCTAAGTCTACTTATATCCATTGATAATATGTATATTTTTAATGCTTTGTAAAACAGGTGTTAGTACTCATTCTTGATGACTAATGTAGGATAAGTTCACTAAGATGAGGCAAAAATACAAATTCCACTGAAGTCTGGATTTATCAAACAGAAAAAAAGCATATTTTAAGGCATATTCTATTAGTAATTTTTATTTTGCTTACTGAGACCACTGTAATTACCTCTCAATCAACATTGTACATACATAATTATATGTTCTAAATAAACAGGAAACAATAAAGAGCAAGTGGGAGAAGAAAGGGAACACCTAAGAGGTTGCAAGATTTAAGGATAAGTTGACATTACTTCAGACAAGGACTGAGATGTTCAAACACAAAAGAAATGTCCTGAAATTCAGTCACATAGCACAGAACCAAGGGCTTTTTGAAAAGTGGTATACTTAGAGGTAAATGATCACAAAATCAGATCAGGAAAACACTGCAAAAATAAATAAGCTGGATGAATTCCATGACTTCTTATTTTATTTTTAAACATTAATTTTTATATGGATCATTTTTAAAGTCTTTATTGAATTTATTACAATACTGTTTCTGTTTTACTTATTTATTTTGACCATGAGCCATGAGGGGATCTTAGCTCCCTGGCCAGGGATTAAACCCACACCCCTTGCATTGGAAAGTGATGTCTTAACCACTGGACTGTCAGGGAAGTACACCATCAGTTTAGTTCAGTTCAGTTCAGTCACTCAGCCGTATCTGACTCTTTGCGACCCCATGAACCAACTGTAGCATGCCAGGCCTCCCTGTCCATCACCAACTCCTGGAGTCCACCCAAACCCATGTCCACTGTGTCGGTGATGCCATCCGACCATCTCATCCTCTGTCCTCCCCTTCTCCTCCTGCCCCCAATCTTTTCCAGCATCAGGGTCTTTTCAAAGGAGTCAGCTTCGCATCAGGTGGCCATGACTTATTTATTTATTTATTATGGCTGTGCTGGATCTTGGTTGCATCACACAGGGTCTTCAATGCTGCCTATGAGCTTTCTCTGCTCGTGAGAAGTGGGAGGTACTCTCTAGTTTGAGGTAGGCAGGCCCCTCACTGCAGTGGCTTCTTGTTTCAGAGTGCAGGCTCTAGGGCACGTGAGCTTCAGTAGCTGTGGCACAGGGGCCTAGTTGCCCCTTGGCATATGGGATCTTAGTTCCCAGACAAGGGATAGAATCCGTGTCCCCCACGTTGGCAGGTGGATTCTAAACCACTGGACCACCAAGGAAGTGTCCCTGTCAATGACTTTTTAAAGCCCTGCAGCTCAGCCATTAAAAAGAATAAATTTGAATCAGTTCTAATGAGATGGATGAAACTGGAGCCTATTATACAGAATGAAGTAAGCCAGAAAGAAAAACACCAATACAGTATACTGACACATATATATGGAATTTAGAAAGATAGTAATGATGACCCTGTATGTGAGACAACAAAAGAGACACAGACATAGAGAACAGACTTTTGGCCTCTGAGGGAGTAGGAGAGGGTGGGATGATTTGGGAGAATGGCATTGAAGCATATATACTATCATGTAAGAAACGAGGCGCCGGTCTATGTTCGATGCAGGATGCAGGATGCTTGGGGCTGGTGCATGGGGATGATCCAGAGCAACGTTGTGGGGTGGGAGGTGGGAGGGGGATTCAGGTTTGGGAATTTGTGTACACCTGTGGTGGATTCATGTCGATGTATCGCAAAGCCAATAGAGTATTGTAAAGTAAAATTTTAAAAATAAATTAATTAATTAAAAAAATAATAAAGCCCTGCAGCATGGAGGTACAAGGTCAGGAAACTGACAGTGTTAGGAAAAGACTTGAGTAACACTTATTGGATAGAGTAAGAAAACAAACATCTAGAAAATCTTAATTCTGATCTTATTTCAGAAACTCTCAGGCTGTCTTACGGCTGCTTTTCCAATCTGCTCTGACTACATTCTCTCTCCCAAAATTACCTACTCAGTGCCAACAATCTTCACCTTCACTGCACTCAGCAAACCAATAGTCCATTCTTGAAATTTTTATTACTTGGAATAGCTCTATCTCTGAAATATGTAATTTCCACAATTTTATCTCAAAACACGACCTCCTATCTCCCTACTCTTTCTCTAGCTTACTTGCCAATTCTTTTACTTATTGCATTGAGACCTTAGTCTCTCAGTTAAGTTCAGTCACTCAGTCGTGTCCAACTCTCTGCGATGTCATGGACTGCAGCACACCAGGCCTCTCTATCCGTCACCAACTCCCAAAGCCTGCTCAAACTCATGTCCATCAAGTCACCGATGCCATCCAACCTCTGTCATCCCCTTTTCTTTCTGCTTTCAATCTTTCCCAGCATCAGAGTCTTTTCCAATGAGTCAGTCTTTGCATCAGGAGGGAAAGTATTGGAGCTTCAGTATCAGTCCTTCCAATGAATATTCAGGACTGATTTCCTTTAGGATGGGCTAGCTCGATCTGCTTGCAGTCCAAGGGACTCTCAAGAGTCTTCTCCGACACCACAGTTCAAAAGCACCAATTCTTCAGTGTGCAGCTTTTTTTATGGTCCAACTTTCACATCCATACATGACTCCTGGAAAAAAACAGAGCTTGGACTAGACAGATCTTTGTCGGCAAAGTCAGTCCTTCAGGCTTCTGATTATTTCCAATACATCTGTTCCTCTGACTGTAAGGTAGTGGTTCCAACTGTAAGTGATTTTGCCCCTCAGAGGGCAACTGACAATGTTTGGAGACACTTTTAGTTGTCACAACTGGAGGAGGCTGTTACTGGCATCTAGTAAGTAGATGGTAGGGATGCTGACCATCCCGCAATGCACAAGACAGCCCCTACAACAGAAAATTATGTTTCTAAAGTTGAGAATCCCTGCTCTACGGTCCTCTTTAGATAACTGGTCTTTCTCAATCACTCTTAGAACATTTTAACCTCAGTTCTCTTGCCTTTTCATCCTTCTGACACACTTGTTTTATAAAAACTTAATCCTCAACCAATTAAATCTTCAAAATTTTCTACTTCTAAACTTGGTGCACTGAGCTCAACAAAAGCAAAACAAACATGTTACATAATCATAAAAGTAGCTGACACTATGTATTGAGATTAAACCTCAGCAAAATGCTCAGCATTAGGAGGCAGACAGTCCTTCTTATCACTCCCTAGTTACCTCTTGACTAACTTTTTTCCTTCTATGACTATTTAAAATTCTGTCCCATTAATCCCTCATTCTTCTCCAAATCAAACACTAAATATCAGCAACTTCAGTTGTTTCACTAAGAAAAAGGTAAAATACACCCATCTGAATGCAGAGTTCCAAAGAATAGCAAGGAGAGATACGAAAGCCTTCCTCAACGATCAGTGCAAATAAATAGAGGAAAACAATAGAATGGGGAAGACAAGAGATCTTTGCAAGAAAATTAGAGATACCAAGGGAATATTTCATGCAAAGATGGGCACAATAAAAGACAGAAATAGTATGGATCTAACAAAAGCAGAAGATATTAAGAAGAGGTGGCAAGAATACACAGAAGAACTGTACAAAAAATATCTTAATGACCCAGATAATTAAAATGGTGTGATCACTATCCTAGAGCCAAACATTCTAGAGTGTGAAGTCAAGTGGGCCTTAGGAAGCATTCCTACAAAGTTAGTGGAGGTGATGGAATTCCAGCTGAGCTAGTACAAATCCTAAAAGATGCTGCTGCTAAAGTGCTGCACTTGATATGCCAGCAAATTTGGAATATTCAGCAGTGGCCACAGGACTGCAAAAAGTCAGTTTTCATTCCAATCCCAAAGAAGGAAGTGCCAAAGAATGGTCAAACTACCACACAATTGCACTCATTTCATATGGTAGCAAGGTAATGCTCAAAAGCTAGGCTTCAACAGTACCTGAACCAAGAACTTCCAGATGTACAAACTGGATTTAGAAAAGGCAGAGGAACCAGAGATCAAATTGCCAACATCCATTGAATCATAGAAAAAGCAAGGGAATTTCAGAAAAAAAACATCTACTTCTGCTTTGTTGACTACGCTAAAGCCTCTGTATGGATCACCAACCTGTAGAATATTCTTAAAGAGACAAGAATACCAGATCACCTTACCTGCTTCCTAAAGAACCTGTATGCTGGTCAAGAAGCACCAGTTAGAACTGGACATAGAACAATGGACTGGTTCCAAACTGGGAAAGGAGTATGTCAAGGCTGTATACTGTCACCCTGCTTATTTAACTTCTATGCAGAGTACCTCATGTGAAATGTTGGGCTAGATGAAGCTCAAGCTGGAATCAAGATTGCCAGGAGAAATATTAATAACCTCAGATATGCAGATGATACCACCCTTACAGCAGAAAGTGAAGAGAAACTAGAGTCTCTCACTGAAAGTGAGAATGAAAAAGCTGGCTTAAAACTAAACATTCAAAATACTAAGATCATGGCATCTGGTCCCATCATCTCACGACAAATAGATGGGGAAAAAATGGAAATATTGAAAGACTTTATTTTCTTGGGCTCCAAAATCACTGCAGATGGTGACTGCAGCCACGAAATCAAAAGATGCTTGCTTGCTCCTTGGAAGAAAAGCTATGACAAACCTAGACAGAGTACTAAAAAATGGAGACGTCACTTTGTCAACAAAATTCCATA
This sequence comes from Neotragus pygmaeus, assembly GCA_006410875.1. Taxonomy (NCBI): domain Eukaryota; kingdom Metazoa; phylum Chordata; class Mammalia; order Artiodactyla; family Bovidae; genus Neotragus; species Neotragus pygmaeus. Next base: position 588,448 of record SJYV01011131.1, on the reverse strand, counting down.
TAGTTAAAGCTATTGTTTTTCCAGTAGGCATGTATGGATGTGAGAGTTGGACACTAAAGAAGGCTGAGTGCTGAAGAACAGAGGCTTTCGAACTGTGGTGCTAGAGAAGACTCCTGAGACTCCCTCAAGACTCTTGAGACTCCCTCAAGACTCTTGAGACTCTCGAACAAATCACTCAATCCTAAAGGAAATCAACCCTGAATATTCATTGGAAGGACTGATGCTGAAGCTCCGATACTTTGGCCACCTGACGTGAAGAGCCGACACACTGGAAAAGACCCTGATGCTGGGAAAGATTGAGGGCAGGAAGAGAAAGGGGTGACAGAGGATGGGATGGCTGAATGGCATCACTGACTCAACAGACACTAGTTTGAGGAAACTCTGGGAGACAGTGAAGGACGGGGAAACCTGGCATGCTGCAGTCCACTGGGTCATGAACAGTTGGACATGACTGAGCAGCTGAACAGACAAGAACTTCCACATATTTCTTCCCCATCCTATGGGGGAATTATTTACATCTATCCCCATCCTTCTCCTCATTTTCTTAGGAAAATGGAAGAAGTATCCATCCTGTTCCAGCAAACACTGGATACTATATCATGCTGGTCTCCTCCTTGACTCTATTACAATTACCTAACTCCCTAAATCATCTACCTCAACTCCATCCTCTTTCCCAGCCCTTTCACTTGAGAAATAAGTGATTATTTCTATCCTTTCTTAGGGGGGAAAAGTACAAATAAACAAACACTTTTCCTTCCGTATCTCTCTCTTCTCACAGCCAAATTCCTTAAAAGAACTGGCCGCAATCCTGTCCCTATTAGTCTATCTCCCTTTCAGTCCACTACTCCCTGCTCACATTCCTACTACGCCACCAAACTCCACGGTGGAGACAAATGACTTCCTGTATCAATTTCAGTGGGTTCTTTCAGCCCTTAATTTCGGTGCATTAACACAAATTACCATACCCTCCTTAAAATGTTCTCCTGTTTTGCTGTTTGCAATACCATTCTCTCCTCTGTGGTCTTTCCTTTTCCCACCTCCTAGATGTTGATGTGTCCTGTAGTTCTAGCTTCCATCTTTCTCATTTGTGCAATGCATGCTCTAGTAACCTCAAATCATATATCCAGCCCTGATTTCTTCTCAGTTTGCTTAGTGAATGACTTCACCATCTACTCGGTTACCTACACTAGAATCCTAGAGATCACCCTAGATTTCTTATTCTCACCTACACATAAACACTTGCAAAGTTCTATCAATTTAATCTAAGTATCTCTTGGATCCATCATGTTAGTTCATTCTCTGCAGCCGGTCCAATTCAGGTCATTATCTCTCACCCAGACATATTATTAAAAGAAAAATCATAATTAAGGGTATACGAGTAAAACACTGGGGAGTGCCTTGGCTCAGCTGGTAAAGAATCCACCTGCAATGCAGGAGACCAGGGTTCGATCTCTGGGTTGGGAAGATCCCCTGGAGAAGGGAATGGCTACCTACTCCAGTATTCTGGCCTGCAGAATTCCATGGACTGTATAGTCAATGGGGTTGCAAACAGTCGCACATGACTGAGCAACTTTCACTTTTCTTTCTTTTACAAGTAAGAATATTATACAAATACAATGGAGTATGATTCAAAAGAACACAGAACACTGATACATTAGGAAAAAAAACAGTTTAAAAAATTCTAATACTGTATGCATGTGTGTGTGCTACGCAGCTTCAGTCATGTCTGATTCTTTGTATCCCTATGGACTGGAGCCACCAGGTTCCTCTGTCCATGCAAATTCTCTAGGCGAGAATACTAGAGTGGGTTGCCATGCCCTCCTCCAGGGGATCTTCCCAATCCAAGGATCAAAACTGCATCTCCTGCATTGCAGGTAGCTTCTTTATCACTGAGCCACTGGGAAAGCTTTATTACTGTATAAATATAGGCAAATCATTCAATTATCTCAGGCTTCAGATTCCCAACTGCTGAATAAAGAGGTATAAAAGATATATCTAAGGACCTCTGTGCCCTGAGAATTCATTCTAGAATTCTATTTCTACCAGACAGTACTCAGACAGTTCCTACCTACAAATATGCACCATACTTGCTACATATGCAAGATATTATTGGTGCCAAAAGAAACAGGCTGATTTGTCCTCTTTGATGCCAAAATATATTGAGCATATCCTGATTAAATTAAAGGTTAAAAAAAAAAAAAACCCAAACCTTCAATTCCAAGTGTCAAAGAAATAAAATGTAAGCAAAAGCCAAGAAAAAAAGTATACTAAAACTGATTATATACAGAAAAATGCTATCTCAAAATAATTTCTTCTGGAATCAAGCAACATAGAGTAATGAGTTACCATTGTGACAGTCAATATCAACATTAGGAATAAAAAGCTCTCTTTATCCATAGCACAGCAGTGTGGGAATTGTACAATATCTAAAGTCAAACACCAACACAATATATATGCAATATGAGATCATAAAAAGTTTTAGGATCTGCTTTTCAAAGACAAGGCTCTTAGAAAAAGATAATACAAACTAAGCTGTGAAAATGCAGTCTAAATTTCATTAAAATGCTATCATCCCATTCAAATGAGAAGCACCTGTTATCCTTTTGACAGTTGACAGTTTGGGTTAAGTTGCTCTTCCATTTCCTATTAAGCTCAAAAGTAATGTTCCATTTTAAAGATTATATAAAAGATGAGGATAGAGAAAGAGTGTGGTAGGCAAAACAATTTACACTGCAAAGTTGACACTGATTAATGGTTGGTCAGCTCAAAATTTAGGATAGATCAACTCTAGAGCAAACTTCGCCACCTAACAGCCTTGCAATTTTAACAATTCATTTAATTTCTCTATGCCTCAGTTTCTTCTTTGGCAAAACAGAACAATGATAGTACCTACTTCATAGGTAAAGGGCTTGAAACAATGCCTGGCATACTATAAACACTATAGAAATACTAAGCAAGTTATCATTATCATTTTCCTTACTGTTTTGACTAAATATTAGGTGAGAAGAAAACACTATAATGTATACTCTTATAAAAGGCTCTTCAGAGTCCCTTGGACTGCAAGGAGATCAAACCAGTCAATCCTAAAGGAAATCAACCCTGAATATTCATTGGAAAGACTGATGCTGAAGCTCAAACTCTGATACTTTGGCCACCTGATGCAAAGAACCAACTCACTGGAAAAGACCCTGATGCTGGGCAACACTGAAGGCAGGAGGAGAAAGGGGAGACAGAGGGTGAGATGATTGGATGGCATCACCAACTCATGAGTTTGAGCAAACTGTGGGAGAAAGAGAAGGACAGGGAAGCCTGGAGTGCTGCAGTTCATGGGGTCACAAAAAGTAGGACACGACTTGGTGACTGAACCGACTGAACAACAACAACATAATGTACACTCAAGCTCCAGTTTAACACCGTCACAAAAAATTTTGTTCAAAATTCAATAACAATGTCATCTCAGTTGATATCTTCAATCTTGATCTTCAAGGAACTCACAATCAAATCAAATCATCAAGTGTTAAGTTCATACCACAGGAAATGAGGTATAAAGATGCATAATTCACACACACATACACACACACACGCAAAACAGACACATAATCAACTGAACAGAATAGAGAACCTAAAAATAAACCCATGCATGTATGGTTAATTAATTTATGACAAAGGCTTCTATGGCCATACCACCCTGAATGCGCCAAATCGCATCTGATCTCAGAAGCTAAGTAGGGTCAGGCCTGGTTAGTACTTGGATGGGAGACAGAGGAGCCAAGAATATACAATAAGGCAAAGAAAATTTCTTCAACAAATGGTGTTGGGAAAACTGGACAATCACATACAAAAGAATGAAACTGGACCACTATTTTACATCACATACAAAATCAACTCAAGACAGATTAGAGATTTGAATGTAAGATCTGAAGTCATAAAACTCCTAAAGAATATATAGGTGATAAGCTCCTTGACAGGGGCTTCCTTAGTGGCTCAGAAGGTAAAGAATCCACATGCAGTGTGGGAGACACGGGTTCAATTCCTGGGTCGGGAAGATCCCCTGAAGAAGGGCATGGCAACCCATTCCAGTATTCTTGCTTGGAGAATTCCATGGACAGAGGAGCCTGGTGGGCTACAGCCTATGGGGTCACAAAGAGTCAGACATGACTGAGCAACTAAGATGAATGAATGAATGAACGAAGCTCCTTGACATCAGTCTTTGTCATGAGTTTTTGCATCTGACATCAAAAGCAAAAGCAACAGAAGCAAAAACAAACAATTTGGAGCACATGAAACTAAGAAGTTTCTGCAAAGTGAGGAAACCATCAACAAAATGAAAAGGCAACCTTCTGAATGGGAGAAGATAATTGCAAATCACATATCTGATAAAGGGCTGATATCCAAAATACATAAAGGATTCATACAACTCAGTAACAACAAAATCCAATTGAAAAATGGATAGAGCATCTGAATAGCCATTTGTCTAAAGAAGATGTACAGATAGCCAACAGGTACTTGATATCACTAATTATCAGGTGCTTGAAAATAGGAAAAGGAGTACGTCAAGGCTATATATTGTCACCCTGCTTATTTAACTTATACGCAGAGTACATCATGAGAAACGCTGGGCTGGATGAAGCACAAGCTGGAATCAAGATTGCCGGGAGAAATATCAATAACCTCAGATATGCAGATGACACCACCCTTATGGCAGAAAGTGAAGAGGAACTAAAAAGCCTCTTGATGAAAGTGAAAGAGGAGAGTGAAAAAGTTGGCTTAAAGCTCAACATTCAGAAAATGAAGATCATGGCATCCCCCATCACTTCACAGGAAATAGATGGGGAAACAGTGGAAATAGTGTCAGACTTTATTTTCGGGGGCTCCAAAATCACTGCAGATAGTGACTGAAGCCATGAAATTAAAAGACGCTTACTCCTTGGAAGGAAAGTTATGACCAANTTAAAGCTCAATATTCAGAAAATGAAGATCATGGCATCTGGTCCCATCACTTCATGGGAAGTAGATGGGGAAACAGTGGAAACAGAGTCAGACTTTATTTTGGGGGGGCTTCAAAATCACTGCAGATTGTGATTGCAGCCATGAAATTAAAAGTCACTCCTTGGAAGAAAAGTTATGACCAACCTAGATAGTATATTGAAAAGCAGAGACACTACTTTGCCAACAAAGGTCCATCTAGTCAAGGCTATGGTTTTTCCTGTGGTCATGTATGGATGTGAGAGTTGGACAATAAAGAAAGCTGAGCACTGAAGAATTGATGTTTTTGAACTGTGGTGTTGGAGAATAGTCTTGAGAGTCCCTTGGACTGCAAGGAAATCCAACCAGTCCATTCTAAGGGAGATCAGTCCTGGGTGTTCATTGGAAGGACTGATGCTGAGGCTGAAACTCCAATACTTTGGCCACCTCATTTGAATAGTTGACTCATTAGAAAAGACTCTGATGCTGGGAGGGATTGGGGGCAGGAGGAGAAGGGGACAACAGAGGATGAAATGGCTGGATGGCATCACCAACTCGATGGCCATGAGTTTGTGTGAACTCTGGGAGTTGGTGATGGACAGGGAGGCCTGGCGAGCTGCAGTTCATGGGGTCACAAAGAGTCAGACATGACTGAGCGACTGAACTGAACTGAACTGGACTCTGGTTTAGAGTCAGTGACTCCTTGTTCATCCACTGAATTTTTCTTGGCATGTAGATTATATTCATACTTCTGGAAAAACTCTTTTATTTTCATGATATCCACTGAATTCTTTTTCATCAATATTTTTGTTGCCTTTATGAAACCAACGCTTTGTTGACTTTCCAAGCTTGCTTTATCAAGAATAATATTTACTTCATCCTTTAGAGTTCGTACTTCCGAGTGAAGGTCATGTAAAATTCTCATTGGACAATCTTCAAAGTCGCTGTCCTCTCTGTGCAGCACTAGCTGCAACCTGGCCGTCTCCCCATCCAGGGTGACGGCCAGAGAGCACAGCTTCCCGCTAAAGCCTGAGATCAGACCCATAGAAGAGCCTGGTTCTCTGCCTCAGCACCCGTGTCCATTTGAATCCCAGAGCCAGAAATGCCATAGGCTCCGGGAGGCGCAAAAGGCCTTTTTTGCAACCAGATATTCTTGAAGACTTGAGAAAATGTGCTGCTTTATCTCAACATGTCATTAAACCTTCATTGTCCTCAGGAATATATTAATAGTATTGACAATAAAACAAGAAGAAAGGTTTTAGAAAAACCAAGCTGTAATTCTTGGATTGATACCTACAGCCCAGTAAGCAAACCTCATTGCTGACAAACTTAAGCTCTCGAAGACTCAGCGGATGAAACTAAAATGATGAGGATAATGATCATGATATAAGGACTAATCAGGACACAAAACATTCCAGGGGATAAAGTCACCCACAGAAAGCCGGGAGAACTCAGAGAGAGGGGTTCTGCTCAGAATCCCACAAACAGAGGCATTCAAGAGGAAGTCAGAGCAAGAGACATCCGGGGAGGGGAAAAGAAACCTTTCTAGTGCTGGGAGGGGGAGGGAGTCGTGTGCTGGGAGGGGAAGGGGATCATGTGCTGGGACATCTGAAAACAGGCAGGGACCAGGGGCATTAAGACTGAACAAAGATAGGTAGCAACCAAGGAGGTGCTAGTGTCCCTAGTTTTCAAGAGGTGCTGACAGCAGAGCCAGGGAAGGATGTGGAGGATGGGGAGGTGCCTGACAAGGCACATGGAATGAAGCCTGGTGACTGACTCAAGACATCTGCTCTAAGGTAGACCTTGAGAACTGTGTTACTTATTAACAGCTATTCACAAATGCAAATGGATTACTTTCAAAGGGAGGGAGGAAAGGAAGGGAGGGAAGGGGAAAGTAGAGAGGACTTAATACAATCCCTGGCTCCCCAGGTGGCACTAGTGGTAAAGAATCCACCTGCCCATGTAGGAGATGCAAGAGATGCGGGTTGGATCCCTGGGATGGGAAGATCCCCTTGAGAAGGGAATGGCAACCCACTCCAGTATTCTCACCTGTAAAATCCCATGGACAGAGGAGCCTGGCTGGCTGCAGTTCACGGGGTCACAAAGAGTGGGAGAGGACTGAGCCGCTGAGCACGCATCCACACAGTATCACCAGTAGTTACCTATATTCTGGTATGATTTCTGGAAATAATGCAATGGAGCAGAGTTGGCATTGGTGTGCTGGGAATTGTCCATGATCCTGCATTTTAAAAGATGCCATGTGGCTGCTGCTGTGGAAGAGGGCATGTGGAAATGTGAGGCAGGTCAGAAAGCTACTGCAGAATCCAGGAAAGCGATGAGAGCACAGCCTCTCCACAGGCAGAGGGGCATCCATGGTGGAAACGGACCTGGAAATTGGAGAGCCTCCTGGAAGGAAAAGCAGTGGGAGATGAACCCAGGAGCCCAGAGGACGCAGATCCCCCAGAGAGGCTTGCGTGCCCGGGAGGGGGCCACCTTATCTTTGGAGGTCAGGCTGGGAGGACAGAAGTGGGTGTAGGTAAATTGTAGGTAAAGGGTGGGAAGTTACCAGAAAGCACACGCATGACCTCAGTTTTCTCAATGACTCACAAGGTGAGTTTGTCTGCTGAGAGCAGGAATTGAGAATGAGTCCTGAGAAAAGCGCTGAGGTCTATAAATAGTCTTCTAACTAATCAGCTGCTGAGGGGGACTGAGGGTCTGTCTTCGGGCATCAGAGGCCTGAAGGCGACCTCTTACCCGGGACCACGGTCCCAGCTCTGCACCCGCTGCTGTGTGTGTGGGATGGACAGTTAGCACTCCCATCTTCCCTGTGCTCTGCAGCCCCGGGGTCACCGCTATATTTAAATAGCATGAGGGTCACTCACACTTCTGCTGCCTCTGTGAGCGTTTGCATCCTGAATAGCTAAGACACACTGGGATTTCAAAGAAAACTTAAAACTAAATTGTACTATATAGACTGTCATTGCTGAGCAAAGTAGCCTAAAAATTTACAAAATATTTTTGTTGTTGTTGTTATTTTGTATAGTTGCTAAGTTGGGTTGGGCTTTGCAACCCCATGAACTGCAGCACACCAGGCTTCCCTGTCCTTTACAAAATATCATTAATGAGAATTGAAACAAAAAAAGTGATTTCTGCTTACAATATTCTAATTAAGTGTTTCTGAGTTTTGCTCCAAATCTACAATAAACAGAATGTTATTTCCCTATCCTCCATACAGATTAAACTTCTTTCAGTTATACATATACATGTGTCAATTCTTTTCCAATTTTTTTTGCCCAATTAGGTTGTTACATAATATGGAGTATAGTTGCCTGTGAATGTTTTGCTTTTTAAAAAAGAAAAAGGTTATAGAGGATTTGCTGACATCAGACAATGAGTTATTTGCAAAGATTCCTTGTGGTGTATTATGCAACTCTGTCTGCTTTCATATATATAGTGTCCCACGTGGAGAAGGAAATGGCAAATCACTCCAGTATTCTTGCCTGCGAAATCCCATGGACAGAGGAGCCTGGCGGGCTATGGTCCACGGGGTCACAAAGAGACACAACTGAACAACTGAGCACGAACATATGCGTGGTAGCGACTCAGTTATTTTTATGCTGAGTGAGTCACACTTGTCTTGTTTCAACCTGAATGGGAAAAATAGGAAATAAAAGTGAAAACTTTGTTTCCCAGAAGAAAAAAAAATAGCACGAGGCCTGGAGGAAGCTACTGATTCCAAAGTGGGAGCTTTTAAAAAATGGTTTGGATTATTGTTGGGAAATTTTTTGTGTGCTCAAAATATATGGCTTGTACATACATAAACATACAACGAGTGAATATATACTCTGTGTATTCAATGACAGTATACATGTACATGTGTCGTAGCACTAATATATGTGTGTATATGTTTGTAGGTATGCAGACATATGGGTATTATAAATGTATTATGTATGCATGCTGCTGCTGCTGCTAAGTCGCTTCAGTCGTATCCGACTCTGTGCGACCCCATAGACAGCAGCCTACCAGGCTCCCCTGTCCCTGGGATCCTCCAGGCAAGAACACTGGAGTGGGTTGCCATTGCCTTCTCCAATGCATGAAAGTGAAAAGTGAAAGTGAAAGTGAAGATGCTCAGTCATGTCCCACTCCTAGCGACCCCATGAACTGCAGCCTACCTGGCTCCTCCGTCCATGGGATTTTCCAGGCAACTGGAGTGGGGTGCCATTGCCTTCTCCGTATGTATGTATACACATATGCATATAATCCATATGGGTTTCCCTAGTGGCTCAGGTGGTAAAAAAAAATCTACCTGCAACACAGGAGACTCGGATTCAATTCTTGAATGGGGAAGATCCCCTGGAGAAGGGAATGGCTACCCATTCCAGTATTCTTGCCTAGAGAATCCCATGGACAGAGGAGCCTGGTGGGCTACAGTCCATGGGTTGCAAAGAGTCGGACATGACTAAAGTGACTGAGTACAGCACAGTACCTTTTCCTTAAAGTCCTTCAACAGTTCCTCATTTTCTCCTGACCAAGTCCCAACCAGGCCCTTCATGGACTGGGTCCTGCTTGTCTCCTCCTATATCTGTCCTTCTTGAACCCCAGGCTCCACCCAGGCCAGGTAGCTTGCATTTCTCCCATAATGCATCTGTGCTTTGCTTGCTCGGGTTCTGATTTCTGCGATGCCGTTCTCAGCCCCCACCACCTTCCAGATGGAAAACATCTTCTTATCCACCTCAGCTCCTCTAGAGAACGTTTTCCAAGACTCAGTTGTTTCAAATCCTCCAGCCCTGACCAGGGAAATGACTGCTTTCTCTCTCTCTCTCTCTTCTTCACTGTCCTTTGTACATATCATTATCACAGCAAATACAATATTAAATGCACTTGTTTATTTATAGGTCTGTCTTCCTGTGTGCTTCCCAGGTGGCACTAAAGGTAACAAACCTGCCCGCCAATACAGGAGACACATGAGAACGAGTTCCATCCCTGGATCGGGAAGATCCCCTGGAGGAGGGCATGGCAACCTACTCCAGTATTCTTGCCTGGAGAATTCCATGGACAGAGGAGCCTGGCAGGCTATAGTCCAGTGCGTCACAAAGAGTCAGACACGACTAAAGTGACTTAGCACGCACAATGTCTTCCTATGCCATACCCTGGGGGGCAGGGGCAAAATCTGTTTATATAGTATGGTTTTAAAATCTTTGGCTCAAACTATGTGACCTTGGGCAAGATATGTAACTTCTTCTATATCTGTTCCATCTTCCATACAATTCGAATGGTAATCATAGTCTTTATGCCATAGAATAGTTATGAAGCATAAATGAAATAATGCATGTGAAGTGCTTAGAGAAGATCTGATATAGTCAACTAAATGTTTGACCTAAGGAAGTACATAACCAATAACAACTGTTCAGTGGTTAAAAGGATGAATAGCTATCATTGAGAGTTGATAAGAACAATGAATAACCTAATCCCAGATGTTTATTTAGAAAGACAAGTGGAAAGTTGAATGATTGGAAGAAAGAATATTATAAGGGAATATCTTTTGGTGTCTATATGGTCAAAATACCTCCAAAGACCTCTCAAGTTTCTGCCATAAACTCTTTCAGTCCTGTAAAACCAGCCTAACTAGGCTACAGAGATTTTTTAAAACATCACAGTCTTCTTAGGAAACAAAAACTCAGTGAAACCAATAAGAAAGGCTCACTGCCATAGTTTTCACTACGAAGCCGGCAGAGGCTCATTGTGCTTTAAGAAGGCAAGCCAGTCCTGCTGTAGACTTTGAGTAACTTTTGCGTGTTTTCTAGGCTCACTCCTAAAAGTTAAATAGCAAATAACCTTTTCTCCAACTAGCCTGGCTTTGGGCATAAATTCTTATTTTACATGAGCAGGTTCTATCTACTTTCAAGGTACGCAGCTGACTCCAACAGTGGACATTAAATATCATATAATATACATGCATCATTTGTTATAAGGCAACACATGATGCAGTAAACATTCCTGGAGTCTTCCTGGTGACGGTACCCGATTTCCATGCCGTCCCATTAAAGTGGACTTCACACCCAGTCTCAGGGTGGATCTTGTGATCCAGGTCTAAGTAATCAGCATGTCTCATTTCCCTATCCTTTGATCTTCGTGGACCATACATGACCTAGTCAGAGCCAATGAAATGCAATGACATTTTCACTGCATCTTCTGGAGAAGAGACCGTCACATAAAACCTTTGGCATAAACATAGGAGAATAAGTGGGTTAGTGGGGACCTTTCTGCCATAAAATCCAAGGCTGAAGTCAACACAAAGGAAGGCAGAGCAAGGAATAAAGTTTTTTAAATTAGGCAGGTGCCACTGAGAAGTTTGAGCCCTGAACTGAGTCTTGTCTGTAGCTAGCATTCTCTTTTCAATGTCTGAGTCAATAAATTCCCTAAGACAGTTTGGGTTGGGTTTTTCTGTAACCACAACTAAATAATCCCAACTGGCCCTCATCAAAGTCACTCTTCCCAAATAGGAGCTCCACACTCTGATTCTATCAAAAAGATACCTGGTGTCTCTGGAGAACTCAGATGTGAATGAATCACAGCATATTCAGGAGGATAAGTGTCTTGGGTAAGAAAATATCTCCTTTGGGGAGGCTTGTGGTTCACGTTTCTGTGTGGGCCAGGAAACTCCTATAAATTTTACCTGTTGACACATTTTCTTTGCAGGCATTTTGCTGCTTCATGGGGAGGAGCAGGAAACAGAGGTGGAGGAGGGAAGGCGTGAGGCAAATATGAATGATTGTGCAGGAAGCAATACAGCTGATGGCCTTTAGCAGAGGGCTGGCATGTGGGTACATGCGGTGTGAATTCACAGTGGAGGAACTAATCAGGCAATGTTATCTGATCTGGAACAACAAGAAAAAGAAAGGGTCTCTTTCATTTTCCCCTGCTTTGGTCTGTCTGAAAGCCCTTATCAAGGGGAGAGGCCTTGGAAGCACCTAACCAGAAAACCATGACTTTGGATTGTGCTAAAGTGGGGACCCGGGATCTGGCTTGTTTTCCAGGGACCAGCTGTCGTTTCATTTTCAGAATGGAGCTGGAATTTTGTTCTGTGAACACAGAGCAGTTTCTGGACTAAAAACAAAAGTCAGACGTGCTGATGCTTGAATTTGAAGAAGTACAGAGTTTCATAAGTTCTTCTGAGTAATAGAGGCTAGTCTCCAGCCTGGGGGTGAGGAGGTGGTGAGAGCAGAACCAGAGTCTGGGAGGTTATTTCTCATGTAAAAATCAAAAGCCCGAAACAACACATTGAACAATCAAAATACAAAGCAGCAGAGCTTTCAGGAGGGGACTTGGCCTTTGGGTACCAGGATGGGTTTCAAACTTGCTTCTGTCCCACACTGTCTCCATGGTGATGAGAAGTTAGTTATCTTCTCTGAATCTGTTTCCTCATCTTTAAGCATCAGTTAAATAGGTTGGATTATATCAAGAGTTTTGTTGTGATTCAGTCGCAAAGTCGTGTCCAACTCTTTGTGACCCCATGGACTGCAGCAAGCTAGGCTTCCCTATCCTTCACTGTCTCCAAGAGTTTGCTCAAATGCAAGTCTGCTGAGTCAGTGATGCCATCCAATCATCTCATCCTCTATCACTCCCTTCTCTTTCTTCCCTCAATCTTTCCCAGCATCAATCTTTTCCAATGAGTCGGCTCTTCACATCAGGTGTTTATGCATCGAGATTTTATGGCCCATTGTAAGAACCTAAACAGAACCTAAATAAATGATAATGACACATTTTCACTTACTCTGGGAAGATTTAGATCAAATACAGGTTTATATGTACCAATACATGGGTACCTTCTTCTGAAATGGCAGACAGAGGGGACAAAGTTCAGTTTCACCTTAATGTGATTTAAAAAAAAAAATCAAGAGAAAATCACTGACTTGCCGCCATATCTCTGTACATGTCCAGCTTCTTTGAAAGAAAGATCTTGTCTTTAAAAGACAAGATCTTTTGAAAGCAAAATCTTGTCCCTACACCACTGACAACTCTCTAATTCCAGACTGGTTAGAGACAAACCAAAATCAAAAGACTTCCATTGGACCATCAATTTCTTGAGTATGAAAAGGAAAGTTTTAGTCACTTAGTCATGTCCAACTCTTTTGCAGTCCTATAGACTGTAGCCTGCCAGGCTCCTATGTCTGTGGGATTTCCCAGGCAAGAATACTGGAGTGGGTTGCCATTCCTTTCTCCAGGGGATCTTCCCAAGTCAGAGAGTGAGCCCACGTCTCCTGTATCGCAGGCAGATTCTTCACCACTACACTGCCAGGGAAGCCCATGGAATTTGTTCCTTACTGTATGTCAATTCTATTTCAGTTTTAAAAGAATGTGCCCTTTTTTCAACTGATAATGAGAATAACAGAACTTGGTGGTCACTCAGGAGTATCTGCTCCAGCTAGCTTCTTTTGCTGTGTTACTATGAAGTCTGGGATATTCTGGACCAGAGGAAGGGAGACTATGGTAGCAAGATTTCTGCTTAGAAATAAGACTTGGAGAAGGATCTAGCCCTTGGCCTTGCCTCGAACTCACATGCTTCTCAAGCACCAACCAAGCTTCCATCCCTGGTCTTGTTCCTTGCAGTGAATACATCCCACCCTACATGATGCCATGAAAATCTCCCACCCATAGCGTTCAGTCCACAACGCCCACTGCCAGTGACTTGGCCCACTTGCCTCAGCTCTGTCTGCCAGACCACACCTTTCACTGCAGTCTGCTGGCCCCAGGCCTCATTCCAGTTCAGCCCACCAGACAAGCTTCTAGTAGGGTTGATGCTGACCTGGCCAACCGGGTGATTTTGCCTCCCTTGACATTTTCAACAGGGTGAAAAAAGTGACTATCTCTGCATCCCATTGAAACCTGGCTAAAACTTTCCCTCAGCATTCCAGTTAGCATCAACGGGACTTGTTCTCCAAGTATTCTTCAAATAGACGTCTTCAAATCCAAGTCCTTTGGAAGCTGCCGCGCTCCTTCTCAACAGCCTGGCACATTTTTTTGGTGACACTTTGGATTCTTCCTAGGTGAAAGCTGAGAGATATAAAGGCATCGTAAAAGAATTCTGAAGGGTTTGGGCAGGATTATTCTAAGGAATTTATCCACCCACTTCAAGCAATTTCTTCTGTTGATCTTTAGGATTACTAGGGAAGCAGCCAGGGCTTTTGTTGATGGATCCCAGAATCTCATCCTTGTGGGTGCATAGAGTGTGGTATTGCCAGTGCAAAGGGCTTTTTTTTTTTCTTCTGACTGTCTCAAAGTGGGATACCAGAGATAAGTAATAAATAAGCCCATGTAAGAATGAGAAGATTTAAGGATTATAATTGATTCTCCTAAACTTAGTTTAGAAGAGCAAGGTGGGGGTAATGGGGAGCAATTTTCATCTTTCTCCATCACATACTCAGGCCTCACCTGAGGAACAGAGTGTACCACCCACCCTCCATTTAAAGGTGAGGCTTTTCTTGGAGGGGTGTGTGTGTGTGTGTGTGTGTGTAAAAGATGCTAGCATTAGCAGGACTTGGTCAAGGGAACTGGAGCTAACTGGAGTTAACAACTGCTGATAAATCAGGGAAATACAGGAGAGAAGAGATAAAGCATAGAAAACACCGGAGTTGGCTTCATTGAATTACACCAGGACAATGAGACCAGGGCATCTGTGGACCAAAGGCCTTCCCTCTTGGGTTCTTTGGGCAGAATTAGCAAAAAAACAAGTTGCAGAAGAGCCCTTCCTCCAGCCAGAATTCTTAGTAGGCAGTCATGTGGGGGTAATCGCCTCTTTGTCTGGCTCCAATTCCCTCTAGCCCTCAGACCTTCTGATTTCTGCCTGAATGGAAAGAACTCCCAGCAGTTGAGTCTGGGGGAAGCGGGAAGCATGGGCAGTGGGGGTTGGGGAGGAGAGGAGCTCCACCACCCGGACAAAGGCCCTGGAGGTCTCCTCTCCCCACACGGAGACAGGCAGGAAGGAGGCTGGTCGTGACACCGGTGGAGGTGATTGCTCCTTCACTATCTGCCCTCACCTTTACGACATGCCATGAGATGGTAATTACTGACCCCATCTTCACAGAACAAATAAGGTGAAATAAGTTGCCAAAACTCCCCAGCTACCATGTGGTGGGCTGGAAAATTTTTCCTACATCAGCCCAAGGGCAGGAGATGACTCAGCCATGGGGGTAAGGGACTGGGGATCGGGACAAGGCTTGACATCCTGAAACACGAGAGTCAGGGTGTGTGTGTGTGTGTGTGTGTGTGTGTGTGCACTTGGTTGCTCAGTCATGCCGGACTCTTTACGGCCCCACGGACTGCACGCCCTCAGGCTCCTCTGTCCATTGGATTCTCCAGGCAAGAATACTGGAGCAGGTTGCCATTTCCATCTCCAGGGGATCTTTCTGACCCAGGGACCAAACTTGAGTCTCCTCCTTGGCAGGCAGGTTCTTTACCACTAGGGCCAGGTGCTCAGTGATAAATGATACCCTGGTCTCACAGATAGAACAGAAAGAGAGACTGATCTGGCCTGCCCACACCACTAAACTGTTTTATTTTACTACTTTCATTTTCAGATGATTTATATGTATGTATATTTATATAAAACAGGGAAAGGCAGACTTCTTTTGCTACAGACTCCTTCCCTTTTGGTTGCTGTCTTTTTCTATGTTATTATAGACTGAGATTTTAAGATGTCGAATTCCAATCTAGAAGCTAATGAGATAAGCAAAACCCAGTGGCAAACCAAGGAAATTATTTAATACCCTCTCTTGAGGCGCTGGCAAGTATTCCCACATCCTTTGGAGTAAGAGTCTGGCCACTGGCAGAGCCAAAAGCTTCTTGACTGTGGTCACAGAAAGCAGACACTATTGTTACAAGTTCAGGCTGGCATGCAGTTAAGCTGCATCCTTCGCAGGGAGATGTGGTTGTCTGTGGTCCAGCATCCATCCTGCTCTGGACAGAGGATTGTTGTTGTTGTTCAGTCAGTCAGTCAGTCGTGTCGAACTCTTTGCAGCACATCAGCCTTTCCTGTCCTTCACTATCTCCCAGAGTTTGCTCAAACTCAGGTACATTGAGTCGGTGATGCCATCCAACCATCTCATCCTCTAGCATCCCCTTCTCCTCCTGCCTTCAATCTTTCCCAGCATCAGAGTATTTTCCAAAGAGTCTGCTCTTCACATCAGGTGGGCAAAGTATTGGAGCTTCAGCTCCAGCATCAGTCTTTCCAGTGAATATTCAGGGTTGATTTCCTTTAGGATTAACTGGTTTGATCTCCTTGCAGTCCAAGGGACTCTCAAGAGTCTTCTCCAGCACCACAGTTCGAATGGTCAGTGGATAATGAGCAGAATTGGTCCACACCAATTCCAGGTCTGGATCACAAATCACTTGTGATCTTCCATGCCCTCTTCTCTTCCAGCCACGGGAATGAGTGGACCCAGGAACTGTATCAAGAGCCACATGCTGAACCTGGTGAAGCCACAGCTAAGGTGGAGAGCTGTTTGGCTGGGAGAGTCAGCCTTGGACTGTCCGGAAATCAGGACACAAACCTGTGGCATGTAAGGCAGCTACCATGGGGTGATTTTTCTGTCATAGCAGCTGACATTTCCTTAACAAACACAATCAAAGCCAGCTTCTGCTCACCTTCCTGGCATCAGGATGGGACCAAAAAGCTCAAGACCTGGGAGAATAAAACCCACTCTTCCAGAAAACAGAAAGACCTACAGACTTCTAAGCCTCAGGACTTTCTTCTCTTGTGTTTATGTCCCAACTACAGGGAGTGTGGAAAGAATTGTGAAAACATTTTCTTTATCTGATTTAGAAAGCAGCATCCAATTGTGGTACCCAGAAGATTTATATCTCATTAGAGGGTAAAGTCATAAATTAAAATGATCTTTTTTAGATGATGGTGGGAGAAGGCCGAAGGAAATTAGCTTAAAGAGCGAATGATAGGGTTTTTAGGCAGTTTTATTGCCGTAAATAAAAAGTAGAGTGAACACCAGCTGCCTCCAGAAATCCTCAAAACCCTGCTTTTGTGAATCCAGATGATTTTTGTGGACCTGGCACCCACTGTTTGGGTGCAATGTGTCAGTTTAAAGTGCTTGAGGGTGTTTAAAACATTTTTTCCCTTAAACACTTTAAATCCACCCTTGGTGCAAGCGTGTTTAGTCTGGTAACGTGCACTGTCTCCAATTATCTAAGTGTGCTGTGTGCTAAGTCACTTCAGTTGTACCTGACTCTTTGCAACCCCATGGACTGAGCCTTCTGAGCTCCTCTGTCCATGGGGATTCTCCAGGCAAGAATATTGGAGTGGGTTGCCATTTCCTTCTCCAGGGGATCTTCCCGACCCAGGGATTGAACCCGCGTCTCCTGCACTCCTGCATTGCAGGTGGATGCCTTACTGCTGAGCCACCAGGGAAGCCTAATTATCTGAGCAATAAGTAGATTTTGTTTCCGCAACTGTTAAGGCTAAGTCACTTCAGTTGTGTCAGACTCTGTGCGACCCCATAGACGGCAGCCCACCAGGCTCCACCGTCTCTGGGATTCTCCAGGCAAGAACACTGGAGTGGGTTGCCATTTCCTTCTCCAATGCATGAAAGTGAAAGGTGAAAGTGAAGACGCTCAGTCCTGTCCAACTCTTTGCGACCCCATGGACTGCAGCTTGCCGGGCTCCTCCATCCATGGGGATTTCCAGGCAAGAGTGCTGGAATGGGGTGCCATTGCCTTCTCCGCTGTCAAATGCTACAGATTCCAAGTGGGTGGCTCTATGGTTAGTGAGGTTGGATGAGCTGGTCTCCTTCATTTCCATGATGGCAGGAAAGTATACGATTGGATGGAAGGCTCAGTGCCGTTAGATGATGAAAGGGTTGGTGTGAAAGAGAAATCTTCTCAAAGGAAACAAAGAATCCTGAAATAGGAGCAAGCAAGGGGGAATAGGGCTTCCCTGATAGCTCAGATGGTAAAGAATCTGCCTGCAATGCAGGAGACCAGGGTTCAATCCCTGGGTCAGGAAGATCCCCTGGAGAAGGGAATGGCAATCCACTCCAGTATTCTTGCCTGGAGAATCCCATGGACAGAGGAACCTACCGGGCTACAGTCCACAGGGTCACAAAGAGTTGGACATGACTGAGCGACTAACACACAAGCACCTGCAATGAGGCAATGATTTTAGATGAATGGGATTTATATCAAGACCTTGGGGTCTCGATACCCAGGGCTCTCTGAAGTTCTAGTTTCAGCCTAGGTAACCAGGAATTATCACTGGAGCATCGTTTACCTGGTCAGGGTGCAGAGAAGATCAGGGTTCTCTCAGGGCTGACTTACATATCTGGCCACAAAGGAGATAGCCATGAGATGAGCCAAACAACTCCTCTGCACTCAGACCTGTTAAGGGTAAAAACACATGGAGAAGATGCCCCAGGTGGCACACTGGACCTTCAGCGCTGAAAGCCAGCAGCAGTGGATTACACTCTGTTCCTGGTGTCTTTAAGACACTGCATTGAGTGTGTGGCTGGCCCTTTAAAAAAAGCACCCAGCCAGAGAAACGTCAGCCAGCAGAATTAGTCAGTTTGTTTTAGCAACAGCTTCCCATGCCCTGGTCTCCCATTACTTCATCTGCATTCCCCAGATGCTGGGCCCACGGCCTGTGGCAGTCCCCATCGTGGTTTTCATAACCTCCCAGGGAACTCCCAGTACCTGGACAAACCCCGTGACCCCAGGACATCACCTCCTGGGTCACAGGTGGAACCTGATGCCCTCGCCTAGTATCTCTGGTTGTAACTCTACCTGCTCTCGATTGCAGACCTGGGTCACAAGCTGCCACAGGCAGAGGGGAGGTGACCCTGTCTGGTCTTCCCCAGGTCAGCCTCTGCCACGCAATTCCAAGCAGCAGAGAAAAGTCCTGAATCCGGAGGTTACTTAGTGAGGCTTCACTGAGAAGGTCGTGCTGCTCAAGGAGGGCCAGGGTCTTTGCCCAGCAGTTCAGAGACCCAGCTGGTCAGTCAGCGAGTTGGCAACATGCCCTTCCTCACGCTTTCTCTCCAGGAACGGGCATCAGAGAAATCCCCATGGAGGCGAGGGACAGAGGATGATTCCAAGGAGCTTAAAATAGAGTTTACCAGCGGGGAAGGGACATGGAGTCCAAGGAGGGAGCGGGCTTCAGGCAGGGCTGGATCCAGGCCCAGTCCACATGCTCCTATCAGGGATCTGGCTCTTCATCTCAGAAGGAGTGGGTCCACCCGACAGGCAGGCCTCTGCCAGAGGCAGGGATGTTCACCCCAAAAGCTTAGCAACTCCAGGGGACGGGCCTGCCTGCCCTAACAACTCCAGGAGGAAAAGGCCAGAGGGTGGTCTGACCAGCCAGGCTGGACCTGAATAAGCACCAAAGCCAAGGTAAGAGATCCCTGTGGTTGGCCAGGCCTGGGCCCATCCCTTCTCCAAGAGGCTAAGGTTGGGGCTGAAGCTACAGCTAGGGTATTGAAGGGTGTTCTTTACACAAAATTCAGCTCAACAATGACCTCCACGTAGCTGGGACCAGCTATCATCCTTAGGCCTTATCTTTGCTGTGATGGACAACCACCCAAGATACCGACCTGCTCAGCCCCTTGTCCTGTCTCCCTCTTAACTGGGCCTTTCTTTTCCAGTCTCTCTCTGGTCTTCCTCGGCTCCCTGACCCGCTCTCACTGGAGGCCGCAAGCTCAGGCCTTGACCACTCTCTTCTCTCTGCACTGCTGCACCCCCTCGCTGCTAACCTCAACCTGCCTTGTGACCTTGAATGCCAACTCTGTGCCTCGGGCACCCAGTCTCTCCCTGGAGGACTCCCCTCTCATGGGCTTCAGACTCCACTCCTTGTCTGTGGTGATGGACCGTCCTCTGGGGTCTATGCAGCCCCCAGCCCCTCACTTACACTGCCCCTCCAGCCCTCTCCTTGTCATGAGGATGGAGAGCTCCAGGTTCGCTGTGGTTCAGGCCAAAAATCCACCCCTTACATCTTTGCTTCCACACTTTCTCTCGCACTCTACATGTAGGCGGTCAGTGAATCGGGCTCTTCTAAGGCTGTCTGGACTCCGGTCCTCGCCTCCTCCAGCTTGGCCAATCTGGGTCAAGTCATGTCATGCCTCACCAGCATGATCACAACACCTCTAACCTGGATGCCGTCTTCTCCTTGGTCCTCTTTGGACCAAGATGAGAGGGCTCTCAACTCAGCTGTCAGAATGAACCCGCAACACAGTCAGACGATGACGTCCTCGGGTCAGCTCCCGAAGGGACTCTCCAATCACTCAGAGTAAACCTCGTCCAGGCGTCAGCACAGCCCCTCAGGGCCCCCACCCTCACCCTTCCCCTCCCGATCGCCCCTCTGATAAGCTCTGCCACCACCCCCCCACCAACATCTCCACTCACACCAGCTCCTCGACGTTCCTCTCACAGAGCACAATCGTGCCTCAGGGCCTTTGCACCTGCTTCCACTTCTGCCCAGAGTCCTCTTTCCTTGCTTATGTCCATTGGATTTTGAATCAAATATTCCTCCTCGATGAGGCCTTCTCTGACCACGTCTTTAAAAGTGCAGAACCCTTCCTGATGCTAGTTCCTTCTGTCTCCCTTCACTGATGTAGTTTTCCCCACGGGAGTTGTTCTATTCTAACTCACTTGCAGTTGTTGTTCAGTCGCTCAGTCACGTACTTCACTATCTCCCAGAGTTTGCTCAAACTCGTGTCCATTGAGTTAGTGATGCCGTCCAGTCATCTCATCCTCTGTCATCTCCTTCTCCTCCTGTCTTCAGTCTTTCCCAGCATCAGGGTCTTTTCCAGTGAATCAGGTCTTCACATCAGGTGGTCAAAGTATTGGAGCTTCAGTTTCAGCACCAGTCTTTTTATTTTTAATATTTTTTTACTTATTGATTGGTTTAATTTCTTTGCATACTGATTTTGTCCCTGTCTGTTTCCCCAGCACTGGACTATGCAGGGAGAGATGTTTTTTCTCTCTGTGTTCTAGTGTGTCTAGTGCTGGTCTGCCAGCCCTCAATGATGTGGGGAATGAATGAAATAGAGTGACTGGCTCAGTCCCCCAGTCTGACTCCCACTGGCTGGGAGGCCCTTTCATACCACTCACCTGTCTCAGCCTCTAGGTCTGTCACTGCAGAGACCAGGGGACAACACAGAGTCCCAACCTAGGCCAAAACACAAAGGTAATATCCGACCAGGAGAGGTGAGACCAGATCCCAGACCAGCAGGGAAAACGTCGGTGGGCTCGCCTTCCGGTCATGGGATGGCCCCAGTGGACAGTGGCTGGGGAGGGCCAGGCAGTGGGTGGAGTCTGTGTGTGGCATCAGTCTTTTGTGGAACTGGCACTAGGCAGAGGCTAGGGCCAGGCAGGGGAAACAGAGGACAGAACTCATGAGACACACTGAGGTCCAGGTGGCTGGGAGCCCAAACACAGTCAGTGAGCTTAACCAAAGACCAGCAATCCAGAGTCCTCTCCCAACCGGGACTGATGGATGCCTGAAGACTCCTGGCTTCCCCAAGGCCAGTGCCTGCCCTTACTTTAAAGGCTCAGCTCTTTCTCTTTCTCACTTGACTGTGCTTCTTCAGGAAGGATCCCAGTGGCCTGGCTCTGGTGAGCTCTAGAGGGCAGCTTCCCTGGCTGGGCCCACACACTCAGGAAAACAGCCACACTGCCCCCCAGAGCTGGTGACATGCAGGCCGGCTGCCAGCATGGAGGAGGCCCTGTCTTCCCAACCCCACTGCACCTGGAGCAATTTCCCTTAGCATTACAGAATCTAAAGGTGCCCTGTGGAGCTAGGATCCACTGTCCAGTCCTCATTTAATCAGCCAGAAATCTGAGCCCGGAGAGTTGGGTTTGTGGCAGTGGCCGCGCAGTGTTGGGGCTCAGCCGCGGGCTCTCCCAAGACCGTCCTATTGAAAGTTGCCTGCACTTCCAAGGCCAGGCCTGGCTGCCTTTTCTCTGAGTTGTTTCTATTGTTTAGTCGCTAAGTCGGGTCCGACTCTTTTCGACTGCAGCCCACCAGGCTCCTCTGTCCATGAGATTCTCCGGGCAAGAATACAGGAGTGGGTTGCCCTGCCCTCCCCAGGGGGTCTTCCCAACCTAGGGACTGAACCTGGGTCCTCGCACAGCAGGCAGATTCTTTACTATCTGATCCACCAGGGAAGCCCCAAGAATACTGGAGTGGGAAGCCACTTCCTTTTACAGGGGACCCTCCTGACCCGGGGACTGACACACATCTCCTGTGTTTCCTGCATGGCAGGCGGGTTCTTTACCAATGAGCCACAAGGGAAGGCCCACCTATGAATTAGCAGCTCTCTAGTATCCTAGGAATTCGCCACGTGATGGGTGAAATGATGAAGCTGCGCTGCAGCGGCGCCTGTTCATCCTGCCCCTTCCTCCCCTCTCTGCTCCCTACTCTCTGTTCCCCACTTGATGATGGAATGGGATAGGGGTCACTCCTCAGCTTGATGGAAGTCTCAGCTGCTCGCCCTCTAAGCTCATTATCTGACTGGCTCAGACCTTCCCAGGGGTTGCAGGGAGGCAGAAATGTAATTAAGTGTTTTGCTTAAATGGCCTCTTCAGTTGACAGAAATGCTGCCCAGGGATGCAATAGGCTCTGCTTCCCACTTCCTTCCAAGCAATGCCAAAGCTGCAGGCCCTGGGCAAGGGAGGCGGCCAGTTGTGGTGCAAGGCCAAAGGGATCAAAGGCTGCTGTGCTCCGAGACTGATTCCCACAGTGGACATCCTCAAGCAGATCGTGGAGGAGAAGGCACTTGCTCTGAGGAGCCTGTGTCCCCCACCCTGGGCTGGCCCTGTGTCCCCTCCCGGCAGTGTCTCACTGTGTGTCTACTGCCCTCGGGTGCCATGTGTGATCAGGCCAACGACAACCAGCATGTTTCTCCTGCCTCCCAGGCCCCTCTGTGGGACCAGCAAACTGAGTGCCACTCCAATCAGCGGTGATGTTTACTGTCCCTTTGCTGCCCAGGGTGTCACTGTGGCTTAGAGGATGCGTTATTTTGGGAGAAATGATCCTTTCCCATGGAGCCCCTCGGAGGCTGGGGGATGGGATGGGATGGGAGATGCAGACAAGCACAAGAAGGCATTTCTCACGGGCTCCCTGGATGCAAACAGAATTCAACACTCTCCTCCAATGGGCAGATACCTGTTTCCAAACAGAGAAGAATNAGAGCTTTCACAGCCATCTTCTCATTTCATCTTTACAAGATGAAGAAGGACCTTTTTTTCCCCCTATTTGTTTTACAAAGGGAGAAACTGAGACTCAGGGAGGTTAGCAGATTTGGTCAAAACCCCAAGATGAGCAGGTGGCCAAGACTCACTCAGCTGCAACTTGAGTCCACTTCTCTTTATGCTGTGACAAAGCCTCAGTCAGTACGTGGAAAGCACTTGGGAAAGCCGGTGAACTTTTAAGTGGTTGTATTTATGTTCTGAATGTTATAATTAAAACCCAAATCGTGGGTATTTTTCCAGTAAATGAGCATGTGTTTTGGTGAAGAAATCCTTATGTTGCTAAGAAGGAAGGGAGTTGGCGTACTCAAACCTCCTTGTTTACAGACTCTTAATTACTTGACACACTGGACATTCAGTAGCTATTCCAGGTTCCCCCAAACTGAATGGTGTAAACCAACCACTGTGTTGTTTGGCCCTTGAATTTGTAAAACTGGATTTAGGAAGGGTTCAGCAGGGCGGTTTTCACTAGCAGGGTCTCTCCTTTGGCTGTGATCAGATCAACTGGCCTGGATGCTCAAACTGGCTGTCTCACATGGCCCTGGGCCAGCAGCCAAGGCCCCCACAGATAGCCAAGGCCCTGGGCCAGCAGCTAAGGGCCCCACAGACAGCCATGGCCCCTGGGCTAGGGGGCCACGGCCCCCACAGACAGCCAAGGCCGGTCTGTGGCTGAGTGCACCCAGCACATCCTCGTGCCACAGTGTATCAGGCTGTGACCTTTTAAAAAATGTTTTAAATGTATTTTATTGAAATATAGTAGATTTACAATGTTGTGGTAATTTCTACTGTAGAGAAAAATGATTGTCACACATACATTCTTTTTCATATTCTTTCCCATTATGGTTTAACACAGGACATTGCGTTTAGTTATAAGCAGGACCTTGTTTTTAACCTGTTCTATATGTAACAGTTTGCCTCTGCTCACCCCAGACTCCCACTCCATCCCTCTCTCCCCTGCCTTTGGCAACCACAAGTCTGTTCTCTCTGTCTGTGAGTCTGTTTCTGCTTCATAGATAAGTTCGTTGGTGTCATAATCTAGATTCCACATAATGATGGTTGTCCCTCTCTGTCTGGCTCACTTCACTCAGTACGATGACCGCTGGGTCCATCCGTGTTGCTGCAGATGGCATTATTTCACTCCTTGGTATGGCTGCGTAGCGTTTCACTGTGCGCGTGGACCTTAGCTTCATTAAGGGCTGTGGCTTGCCTGGCAGCCAGTACTCCCCGGAGTGAGCATCCCAGGGCACCCGGGTGCGGCTGTGTGTCCTTTTCTGACCAAGTCTCCAGGGTTACACGGCAGCATTTCCACTGGACTTTAGCGGGAGGTGGTCATGAGCATCACCCCCCCTCACATTCAAGGGAGGGGGTCTTGACCCCACCTCTCAGCAGGAGGAGTGCCAAGACCCGTGCCCCCTTTCCTGAGAAAAGCACCTCTCCTGCTGTGACCAGGCACTGTGCTAGGGCCATGCCTCGCGCTCTGGGGACGTGCTCGGGGCTGGTGGGGGGCCGAGGAGATCTACGTGGAAACCAGCCAGTAGCTGCTGTGCTGGTGACTGCTGTGCCCTCCAGGGGCCACTTTCATTCTACTTGTGATGAAATTTAAGCCAAATGAAATGAGGTGGATACAGCATGGTAGCTGGCCTCGCTAGGTGTGAATGAGGTCTCACTTTAAATTCCATATTCTTTCTCTAACATTATTTGCTGCCACATGTCAGGTCCCTTAAATGAAAGACTAGATATCTTANGGAGTTGGTGATGGACAGGGAGGCCTGGTATGCTGATTCATGGGGTCGCAAAGAGTCCGACATGACTGAGAGACTGAACTGAACTGATCCCGCATTGCCGGTGGATTCTTTACCATCTGAGCCACTCGGGAAGCCCAGGGAAAGAATAGAAGATGAGATGATCAAGGCAAGGAGAGTGCTGATCTTGCAGAACTTTGTTTTTCAGAAGATGTGGATTTTATTTTAAATATAGTGGGAAGTCAGTGAAAAGTTTTAAACATGCAAGTGACAGGATCTGGTTTTATAAGATCATCCTGCCTTTGTGTAACAATAAACGGTTTGGAGGCAAGAAAAGATGCAGAGAGAACAGTTGATTTTGCAATAATCAGATGGGAAATGATGGAAAGAAATAGACAAATTTATGGAATAATTTGAAGGTAGATT
This sequence comes from Neotragus pygmaeus, assembly GCA_006410875.1. NCBI lineage: Eukaryota > Metazoa > Chordata > Mammalia > Artiodactyla > Bovidae > Neotragus > Neotragus pygmaeus. The sequence goes on along the minus strand of SJYV01011131.1, from coordinate 563,069 downwards.
TGATGACTTGAAGATGGATTATATAAGGCTATATGTAAAGGAAAGGTCAAAAATGACTCCTATATTTTTGATTTGTTCAGATAGCTGAAAAATACAGCGAAGACAATTTCTAATGTTGTTGTTCAGTACTAAGTCGTGTCTGACTCTTTGTGACCCCGTGGACTGCAGCACACCAGGTTTCCCTGTCCTTTGCTATCTCTCAGAGTTTGCTCAAATTCATGTCCATTGAGTCAGTGAAGATTTCTAAACATCTCATCCTCTGCTGCCCCCTTATTCTTTTGCCTTCAATCTTTCTCAGCATCAGGGTCTTTTCCAGTGTGTTGGCTGTTCCCAAGAGGTGGCCAAAGTATTTGAACTTCAGCCTCAGCAACAGTCCTTCCATTGAATACTCAGGGTTGATTTTATTTAGTATTTATATTTAGATAGAAAAGACCCCATCAAATAGTAAATGTAAAATATTCAGCCCAGCAAACTGAAGGGAAAGTCTACCTCAGCCCCACTTTGGCTTACCTTACTTTCATATTACTTCTTAAAGATAAAACTCAAAAGTCTATCAAAGATTTTCTCATAAATTTCTCACAAAAGTATTTTGATTGGGTCCAAGAGTGTTCAGGAACTTTTATTTATAATGCTGCCATGATTCATTTAAAAAATAGTTTTCCAGAAAATATTTTTGAACATCAATGCTTCACAGAATTAAGGTGACAGAGTTAACATCTTGTATTCACTCAATGGCTACTAATAATCTTCAGTCTTTCAGTTCTAAACTCATATTTATGAATATTCATTCATGCCACAAACAGTTGTATTTTTGTAAGGCCTGCATAATTGGAGTGCATATAACCTAGTTTCAGATATGTTTGTCATTATGGACTTCCCTACTGGCTCAGATGGTAAAGCATCTGTGTATCAATGCAGGAGACCTGGGTTTGGTCCCAGGGTTGGGAAGATTCCCTGGAGAAGGAAATGGCAACCCACTCCAGCACTCTTGCCTAGATAATCCCTGGACGGAGGAGCCTGGTGCAGGCTACTGTCCACGACTGAATGATTTTACCATGACTATTTTTCCCTCTTATGCTATCACCTCATATTCCCACTGAGATTGAGTGAATTGGATTTAATTTTTAAAGGATTTCTGGCTTGCCTCAGATGAACTAAATATAGTAGAGGAAGGGAAGACAGAGACTGCTGGCTGTTCCTTAATATCCAGTCTCTATTCCTCACAGAAATAGAATTTCTTACATTTTAGATAAGAGAATATTCTATCTTAGCTGGACACATGACCATTCAGAATAAAGACAGTATTGTCCAGCCTCCCTTACAGCTAGACTGGCCTTGTGAATAAAGGCTAGTTAACTGACAGTAAGAGTAAGTATATAGCACTCCCTTATGAAACAGAGAGAACAGAAGTTTGTCTTCTTCCTATCCTCCTTTCTGTTGACTGGAATACAGAGGTGTTGGCAATTCCTATAGTAGCCATCTAAATTTGACCTTCAAAGCCTTGTGGGGAAGCAAGAAGACAGAAAGAGTCTGTATCCCTGAGGGCTTTGTGGCCAGAACTATTGTACCAGCTCTGAACTACCTATCACTGCATTTGTAGCAAGAGAAATAACCCACTATCTCTCTCTTTTAAATTTTATTGAGTATAGTTGATTTACAATGTTGTGTTAATCTCTGCTGTACAAAGTGATTAAAATATATATTGACATATATATGGCTTCCCCAGGGGCTCAGTGGTAAATCATCTGCCTGCAATGTAGAACACACAGGAGTCACTGGTTCAATGCCCAGGTCTGAAAGATCCCCTGGAAGAGGTCATGGCAACCCATTCGAGTATTCTTGCCTGGAGAATCCAGGACAAAAAGAGCCTGATGGGCTACAGTCCATAGGGTCACAAAGAGTCAGACACAACCACAGCGACNAAAGTATTTTGATTGGGTCCAAGAGTGTTCAGGAACTTTTATTTATAATGCTGCCATGATTCATTTAAAAAATAGTTTTCCAGAAAATATTTTTGAACATCAATGCTTCACAGAATTAAGGTGACAGAGTCAACATCTTGTATTCACTCAATGGCTACTAATAATCTTCAGTCTTTCAGTTCTAAACTCATATTTATGAATATTCATTCATGCCACAAACAGTTGTATTTTTGTAAGGCCTGCATAATTGGAGTGCATATAACCTAGTTTCAGATATGTTTGTCATTATGGACTTCCCTACTGGCTCAGATGGTAAAGCATCTGTGTATCAATGCAGGAGACCTGGGTTTGGTCCCAGGGTTGGGAAGATTCCCTGGAGAAGGAAATGGCAACCCACTCCAGCACTCTTGCCTAGATAATCCCTGGACGGAGGAGCCTGGTGCAGGCTACTGTCCACGACTGAATGATTTTACCATGACTATTTTTCCCTCTTATGCTATCACCTCATATTCCCACTGAGATTGAGTGAATTGGATTTAATTTTTAAAGGATTTCTGGCTTGCCTCAGATGAACTAAATATAGTAGAGGAAGGGAAGACAGAGACTGCTGGCTGTTCCTTAATATCCAGTCTCTATTCCTCACAGAAATAGAATTTCTTACATTTTAGATAAGAGAATATTCTATCTTAGCTGGACACATGACCATTCAGAATAAAGACAGTATTGTCCAGCCTCCCTTACAGCTAGACTGGCCTTGTGAATAAAGGCTAGTTAACTGACAGTAAGAGTAAGTATATAGCACTCCCTTATGAAACAGAGAGAACAGAAGTTTGTCTTCTTCCTATCCTCCTTTCTGTTGACTGGAATACAGAGGTGTTGGCAATTCCTATAGTAGCCATCTAAATTTGACCTTCAAAGCCTTGTGGGGAAGCAAGAAGACAGAAAGAGTCTGTATCCCTGAGGGCTTTGTGGCCAGAACTATTGTACCAGCTCTGAACTACCTATCACTGCATTTGTAGCAAGAGAAATAACCCACTATCTCTCTCTTTTAAATTTTATTGAGTATAGTTGATTTACAATGTTGTGTTAATTTCTGCTGTACAAAGTGATTTAAATATATATTGACATATATATGGCTTCCCCAGGGGCTCAGTGGTAAATCATCTGCCTGCAATGTAGAACACACAGGAGTCACTGGTTCAATGCCCGGGTCTGAAAGATCCCCTGGAAGAGGTCATGGCAACCCATTCGAGTATTCTTGCCTGGAGAATCCAGGACAAAAAGAGCCTGATGGGCTACAGTCCATAGGGTCACAAAGAGTCAGACACAACCACAGCGACTGAGCATGCATGCATGCATTGACATATATATATTCTATATGTAGAATATGTATATTCTATATATATTCTTTTTTCATATTTTTTCATTATGGTTTATCACACAGTATTGAATATAATTCCCTATGCCATATAGTCGGACTATATGGTTTATCCATCTTATGTATACTAGTTTGCATCTGCTAATCCCAAACTCCTAATCCTTCCCTCCCACAACCCACATTCACCACGCACTGCACCCCACTCACCCATTCCCCCATGTTCTCTATGTTTGTGAGTCTGTTTCTGTTTCACAGATATGTTCATTTGTGTCATATTTTATATTTCACATATAAATGATATTACATGGTATTTGTCTTTCTCTTTTTTACTTCACTTAGTATGATAATCTCTGGGTCCATCCATGTTTCCTCAAACGGCATTATTTCATTCTTTTTTATGGCTGAGTAATACTCCACAATGTACCACATCTTCTTTATCTATTCATCTGTCAATGGACATTTAGTTTGCTTCTATGTCTTGGCTGTTGAAAATAGCACAGCTATGTATATAGGTGTGCAAGTACGTATCTTTTCATATTACAGTTTTGTTTGGATATATGCCCAGGAATGGGATTGTTGGATCATTTGTTTGTTTTTGGCCCCACCACATAATGTGCAAGATCTTAGTTCCCCAACCAAGGCTCAAACCCATGTCCCCTGCAGTGGAAGCACAGGTTCTTAACCACTGGACTGCCAGGGAAGTCCCCACTCTCTTTGTAAAGTCACTTTATTTGGGGTCCATTCCTCCCATCATACCTAACTGATGTAAGGACTAGGATTCAAAAGAAAAATACACAGTTAAAGCATTTTCAAACTTCATGCAGACTCGAATAGCAAAAACAGAAAGTCTCTTAGAGCAAGTGCAGTCTTGCTTTAGTAACTCCAAACCATGGAGATCAGAAAAAAAAAGGCCTGTAAGAGACACTGTCTAAAGACAGCACTCCTAAATTCAGTTCCTCCTTAAAGCAAGTACTTCATGTTTATAGCTTTACTTGTATTCTACATAATATCCCGCCTTTCCCTTACTATCAGAACCCTAATTTTGTGGAACAAAATCCATTGACCTCAGAGAAGATAAGCCCCTCCACCAACCCAACAGATAAAAAGTCATAAATCTAAGCCACATTATAAATCTAATGTGGAATCCCATTCCTTTCTGCCCCTCATTCATGGGCCCAACTTTCCTTACAGCTAAAGTAAAGTACCTCAGTCATGTCCGACTCTTTGCAACNCCAACCCAACAGATAAAAAGTCATAAATCTAAGCCACATTATAAATCTAATGTGGAATCCCATTCCTTTCTGCCCCTCATTCATGGGCCCAACTTTCCTTACAGCTAAAGTAAAGTACCTCAGTCATGTCCGACTCTTTGCAACCCTGTGAACTGTAACCTACCAGGCTGCTCTGTCCATGTGATTCTCCAGGCAAGAATATTGAACTGGGTTGCCATTTCCTTCTCCAGGGAATCTTTCTGACCCTGGGATCAAACCGGGGTCTCCCAAACTGCAGGCAGATGCTTTAACCTCTCAGCCACCAAGGAAACCCCCTTACAGCTAAGAGTGGGCATGTTTGCTGAGTCTGGACTGTGAGATGGACAGGTAGCTGCTAAGAACTCCTGAGACAGATTTTGCCTCCTTATAAAAAGACAAGTCTTCCCAGGTGGTGCAGTGGTAAAGAATCTGCCCACCAATACAGGAGATGCAAGGGACACAGGTTCAATCCCTGAGTCAGGAAGATCCCTTGGAGTAGGAAATGGCAATCCACTCCAGTATCCCTGTCTGGAAAATTCCATGGACAGAGGACCCTGGTGGGCTACAGTCCATGGAGTCATAAAGAGTCAGACATGATAGAGAACACATACATATGTGTGCATGCACATGCTTGCATGTGCACACACACACAAAGATAGCCATAAAAGGAAAGCTAGCTGCATTTTTTAAACCTGTCTTTGTTACTGGTGATCCCACGTAAGGGAAGAAATGCTTACTGTTCCCAGCAGTCATCTTGACCATAGTTGGTAAGCATAAGGATGGAATGTCGACATACTGAGGAAGGAGAGGGAGAAAGTGTGTGAGAGCTTGAGTCACTGCTGACACTGCTGAGCTGCTGACCAGCCCTTGATAACTTCCTCTGGTGTCTTAGGAAACAATTCTACATCTGGTTTTAGTCTTTAGCATGAGTTTTGTTGTTTTTGTTATTGGTGCTGCTTGCAATTAATTTTTGCTGTTTACAATTCTTAAAAGAAAAAGAATATCAGCATTTTTGTGTGTGTTACTCTTTCCGTGAAGACTGTGTCTGTGCTTATGTAGCACTCAGTGCTGATGCTTCTGCTGTTAACTCCTGTCGTTCTTGCTTCTCTTGCTGCCATCATCTTTCCCTTTTGAATGTGCTAAAGAAACCCTTCTACAAGATTTGTTCCACTGTACACTGGATTTAAACTATCTTTTTGCATAGCTCTAATACCAATTGAACACAAGTTTTTTGCGTTCCATTCTCACTGTTTCAGGTTGAACTGTAAAGGGTTTAGCAAGGAAATGGGTCCTTGTGTTCAATAGAAGATAAAAGTTGTGCCTTTTTACAAGAGACCCCAGGATTTCTGGGTATTAGCAGTCCACTAAATCCCCACTCACTAAAGGAGAATCCATAATTATTCCTGATTCTGTCACTGTCTACTCATTCAACTTCTCTGAGCTTGCTTTGTTCTCATCTGTATATTAGAGAATGTCACTAAATAATTAGCTTTTTAAGTTTCAATTTCTTCTTTTCCAACTTCACCTAGATACAAAATATACTTATATAGCCTGCAAGTTCTTAATAGGATTTCCTTAAGAATAAGGAAATTGAATTCAGCAGCTATTTATGATTAAAACTCTTCAAAAAATGGGCATAGTAGGAACCTATCTCAACATAGTGAAGGCCATATATGATAAGCCTACAGCAAACATTATTCTCAATGGTGAAAAACTGAAANAGGATTTCCTTAAGAATAAGGAAATTGAATTCAGCAGCTATTTATGATTAAAACTCTTCAAAAAATGGGCATAGTAGGAACCTATCTCAACATAGTGAAGGCCATATATGATAAGCCTACAGCAAACATTATTCTCAATGGTGAAAAACTGAAAGCATTCCCCCTAAGATCAGGAACAACACAAGAGTGTCCACTTTAACTACTGTTATTCAACATAGTTCTGGAAGTCCTAGCTACAGCAATCAGAGAAGAAAAAGAAATAAAAGTAATTCAGACTGGAAAAGAAATAAAGCTCTCAGTGTTTGCAGATGACATGATACTGTACATACAAAACCCTGAAGATAGTATCAGAAAATTACTAGAGCTAATTAAAGTTGCAGGATACAAAATCAGTGCACAGAGCTCAGTTGCATTTGAAAAATCAGAAAGAGAAATTAAGGAATCAATCCCATTCACCATTGCAATGAAAAGAATTAAATATTTAGGAATAAACTTACCTAAGGAGACAAAAGAACTGTACACAGAAAATCATAAGACACTAATGAAAGAAATCAAAGATGACATAAACAGGTGGAGAGATATTCCATGTTCCTGGGCAGGAAGAACCAATATTGTGAAAATGATTATACTATCAAATGCAATCTACAGATTCAATGTGATCCCTATCAAATTAACATTGGTGTTTTTCACAGAACTAGAACCAAAAATTTCACAATTCATATGGAAACACAAAAGACCCCGAAGAGCCAAAGGAGTCTTAAGAAAGAAAAATGGAGCTGGCGGAATCAACCTTCCTGACTTCAAAGTTTATACTACAAAGCTACAGTCATCAAGACAGTATGGTACTGGCACAGAAACAGAAATATAGCCCAATGGAATAAAATAGAAAGCCCAGAGATAAACCCATGCACCCATGAGTACCTTATTTTTGACAAAGGAGGCAAGACTATACAATGGGGCAAAGACAGCCTCTTCAATAAATGGTGCTGGGAAACTGAACAGCTACATGTAAAAGGATGAAATTAGAACACTTCTGAATACCATACACAAAGATAAATTCAAAATAAAGACCTAAATGTAAGACCAGAAACTATAAAACTCTTAGAGGAAAACATAGGCAGAACACTCGATGACATAAATCAAAGCAAGATCCTCTGTGACCCACATCCTAGAGTAACGGAAATAAAAACAAAAGTAAGCAAGTGGGGCCTGATTAAACTTACAAGTTTTTGCACAGCAAAGGAAACTATAAGCAAGGTGAAAAGACAACCCTCAGGGTAGGAGAAAATAATAGCAAATGAAACAACCAACAGAGGATTAATTTCCAAAATATACAAGTAGTTCGTACAACTCAATACCAGAAAAACAAACACTCAATCTAAAAGCGGGAAAAAGACCTAAACAGACATTTCTCCAAAGAAGATGTACAGGTAGCTAACAAACACATGAAACGATGCTCAATATCACTCATTATTAGACAAACGCAAATCAAAACTACAATAGATATCACCTCACACCAGTCTGAATGGCCCTCATCAAGAAGTCCATAAACAGTAAATGCAGCAGGGTGTGGAGAAAAGGGAATGCTCTTGAACTGTTGGTGGGAATGTAAATTGATACAGCCACTATGGAAGAGGGTATGGAAATTCCTTCACTAGGAATAAAACCACCATTCAGTTCAGTTCAGTCACTCAGTCGTGTCTGACTCTTTGCAACCCCATGAACTGCAGCATGCCAGGCCTCCCCGTCCATCACCAGCTCCCGAAATTTACTCAATCTCATGTCCATTAAGTGGGTGATGCCATCAAACCATCTCATCCTCTGTCGTCCCCTTCTCCTCCTGCCTTCAATCTTTCCCAGCATCAGGGTCTTTTCAAATTAGTCAGCTCTTCACATCAGGTGGTCAAAGTACTGGAGTTTCAGCTTCAACATCAGTCCTTCCAATGAATACTCAGGACTGATTTCCTTTAGGGTGGACTAGTTGGATCTCCTTGCAGTCCAAGGGACTCTCAAGAGTCTTCTCCAACACCACAGTTCAAAAGCATCAATTCTTCTGTGTTCAGCTTTCTTTATAGTCCAACTCTCACATCCATACATGACCACAGGAAAAACCATAGCCTTGACTAGACGGACCTTTGTCGGCAAAGTAATGTCACTGCTTTTTAATACGCTGTCTAGGTTGGTCATAACTTTCCTTCCAAGGAGTAAGCATCTTAATTTCATGGCTGCACTCACCATCTGCAGTGATTTTGGAGCCCAAAAAAATAAAGTCAGCTGCTGTTTCCACTGTTTCCCTATCTATTTCCCATGAAGTGATGGGATCGGATGCCATGATCTTAGTTTTTCTGAATGTTGAGCTTTAAGCCAACTTTTTCACTCTCCACTTTCACTTTCATCAAGAGGCTTTTTAGTTCTTTTTCACTTTCTGCCATAAGGGTGGTGTCATCTGCATATCTGAGGTTATTGATATTTCTCCCGGCAATCTTGATTCCAGCTTGTGCTTCTCCCAGCCCAGCGTTTCTCATGATGTACTCTGCATATAAGTTAAATAAGCAGGGTGACAATATACACCACCATATGACCCAGCAATCCCACTTCTAGGCATGTACCCTGAGGAAAGCAAAATGGAGAAAGATACATGTATCCCATTGTTCACTGCAGCACTGTTTACAATAGCTAGAGCATGGAAGCAATGGGGATGTCCATTGACAGATGAATGGATAACGAACTTGTGGTACATATACACTATGGAATATTACTCAGCCACAAAAAGAAACACATTTGAGTCCGTTCTCTCGAGGCAGATGAACCTAGAACCTATTATATAGAGTGAAGTGAGTCAGAAAGAGAAACAAAAATGGAGAAGGCAATGGCAACCTACTCCAGTACTCTTGCCTGGAAAATCCCATGGATGGAGGAACCTGGTAGGCTGCAGTCCATGGCGTCACACAGAGTCGGACATGACTGAAGCGACTTAGCAGCAACACATATACATGGAATCTAGAANTTTGTCGGCAAAGTAATGTCACTGCTTTTTAATACGCTGTCTAGGTTGGTCATAACTTTCCTTCCAAGGAGTAAGCATCTTAATTTCATGGCTGCACTCACCATCTGCAGTGATTTTGGAGCCCAAAAAAATAAAGTCAGCTGCTGTTTCCACTGTTTCCCTATCTATTTCCCATGAAGTGATGGGATCGGATGCCATGATCTTAGTTTTTCTGAATGTTGAGCTTTAAGCCAACTTTTTCACTCTCCACTTTCACTTTCATCAAGAGGCTTTTTAGTTCTTTTTCACTTTCTGCCATAAGGGTGGTGTCATCTGCATATCTGAGGTTATTGATATTTCTCCCGGCAATCTTGATTCCAGCTTGTGCTTCTCCCAGCCCAGCGTTTCTCATGATGTACTCTGCATATAAGTTAAATAAGCAGGGTGACAATATACACCACCATATGACCCAGCAATCCCACTTCTAGGCATGTACCCTGAGGAAAGCAAAATGGAGAAAGATACATGTATCCCATTGTTCACTGCAGCACTGTTTACAATAGCTAGAGCATGGAAGCAATGGGGATGTCCATTGACAGATGAATGGATAACGAACTTGTGGTACATATACACTATGGAATATTACTCAGCCACAAAAAGAAACACATTTGAGTCCGTTCTCTCGAGGCAGATGAACCTAGAACCTATTATATAGAGTGAAGTGAGTCAGAAAGAGAAACAAAAATGGAGAAGGCAATGGCAACCTACTCCAGTACTCTTGCCTGGAAAATCCCATGGATGGAGGAACCTGGTAGGCTGCAGTCCATGGCGTCACACAGAGTCGGACATGACTGAAGCGACTTAGCAGCAACACATATACATGGAATCTAGAAAAATGGTACTGAAGAACTTATTTACAGGGCACCAGTGGAGAAACAGACATCAAGGACAGACTTATGGACATGGGGAGAGGGGAGGTGAGGGTGGCATGTATGGAAAGAATAACATGGAAACTTACATTACCATTTGTGAAATAGATAGCCCGTGGGAATTTGCTGTATGGCTCAGGAAACTCAAACATGGGCTCTGTATCAACCTAGAGGGGTGGGATAGGGAGGGAGATGGCAGGGAGGTTCAAAAGGGAGGGGATATATGTATACCTATGGCTGATTCATGTTGAGGTTTGACAGAAAACAAAAAAATTCTGTAAAGCAATTATCCTTCAATAAAGGAGTAAATTTAAGAAAACAGTAAAAAGAAAAAAAAAAAGAATAAGAAAATTGGCATAAAGCCTGTCTGCCATGCCTCTGGCATTTATTGTCACCATAGTCCACCCACACGTCACACCAAAGGGAATGTGTGTGATAGACTCAGTTTGGATTTGCATGTCATCATCTCCTAAGGCAGGAACTGTGAGAAAAAATAATTCTAACACTCACTGTGGGTTGATGAGAGATAGGTGGAATGAATGTGTCAAAACATAAATGTAGGATTTGGAATATTTGTAAGTTTCCAGGAGAAAAATCATATTAGAGAGGGATGATTAGTAAATGAAAGTTGAATATAATGAGTGGTCTGACAGCCATGAGCTTCAAGTCATCTCAGTAACTTGGTCAATATGAGTCAAAGAGATTACTATAGGTTTTATACACACAGAAGTTTGGGCCATAAACCTACAGAGCACATTAGCGGCTGATGCCAGAAGTAAACAAAGAGAAGAGTCTGTGACTTGAAGGGACAAGGTCACTTCCAAGACACTGAGTCTGAAAATAAAACTCTTTTTACTAAATAATAATAAGAGGCTCATGGAGGAGTCAAGGTAATGTTGCCAAAAAGGATGAAATATGTTGACTCCTAGAAAGAGAGAGAGTGGCATTCATGATGCAATTTCATTTTTCCTGGAGGAGACAAGAGTTTACAAAGAATTCCAGTGAAAGTAAACACTAAAGTGGTTCAGCATGGGTGACACAGAGCCTCTGACTTCTAAGTCCCTCTACCCCATCTCTGGTTTCTTTTCTCCTCTAATTTTGGAACATATTCAAGGGAAAAGCAGTGTGTGAGACTTGGCATTGATATATTCCTGCTAATTGATTGTGTCATAGCCACATTCATTTTTTCCTTTCAGTAATATATCCTAAGTGCTGCCATGTACATTTTTCAGCTCTGAGGATACAAAGAGGAAAAAATATATCCCTGCCGTCAAGCCCATGCTACTCGGGAGAAGAAAAAAAAAAGTTTATTACATTAGAGACCAGAGCCCTGGACACGTGTCCCAGATGGATTCCAAATAGCAAAGCCAGTAAGGCAAGAAAAGACAGATCAACAAATGGGTATGGAATTGGGTAGGGGAGTGGGATATTGAAAAACGAAGAAAGCTGAAGACAAAGTAGAACAGAAAAAGTCAAAAAGAGCTGGTCCGGGGTACCCCTAGGATGGTCATCTAGTTGACAGAATGAGGGAATGCTAAGTGGGTTGTCAACCCCAGGCTAATGTGGGCATCAGGTCTCAACACCTAGTAATACTGGCCTCAGGAAGGTACTCAGCACTATTTATTTATTTAAAGAATAGCTGAATGAAAGATAATACTCTTCTGTGATTTTTGTGCCCTTGTGTTTGGGAGGCCAGGAAACAGACACATGAAAAGGTAAACATTCTTTATGAATGGGATTGGAGGTAAGCATATTCTGTCTACAGCCAGACACTGAGCCAACACAGCACAAGTAATACTTCACCTACACACAAACTCAATGGCATAACTTTGGAAAGACGCCAGCAAAGCTCTCCCTGGTGAGCCCCTAACAGGGGCTGGGTCCTGGCAACTCAGGCAGTGACCACATAGGAGGGCTCCTCCCACCAGTCCTGCTTAGGCAGATGGAAGCAAGTTGCTCTGATCACCAGTGGCAGTCTTGGAAATAACCAGAATGGCAGTCCATTTGCCTACCAAAACAACAACAACAACAACAACACAATGATTTTAAAAACAGTAGCAAAAATTGCTATTGTTCCCAACCTGGAGAGAGAGACTCCTAAAAATCTGTGGGATTCAACTTAACTGGAGGTTTTTCAAAAGTCACTGTGTCTCTCATTTCATCCCTGCCAGTAATAACACTGTCTTAAAGATTCTGATTTTAGAGCCCACTTAAAACACAAACACTTCCTTAAAAGGATTGATAAACACTAATCTCTTATCTCCTAACAAAATGTTACCACTGGCTGAATGCTTGTATTCTGGTGGGGTCAACCCAATGCTTGGGTCTCTGGTTTTAAGTATCATGTAAGGAAATACAAAAATATGGTAGTGACTCACAGAACTTAAGGACAGGAGTGCAACTGGGTCAGAGGAAGCATGAGAAGCTTGCAGAACTCTCTCTTCTCCCTTCTCTCTTTTGTTCTCAAACATGTCTTCACTTTTTCCCTCTTCCTAGATCTACTTCCTCTGAATCTCTAGCCAGACCAAGGGCAAAGATGGTTATCCCACAACATCTTAGTTTATATCTCCTCTACCTAAGAGATACCTGATCTGTTCATTCCAATTTCAAATTACTGAGAGAAGGAATATGATTAAAACCATTTTAGATTAACTGTCCTCCTCTAATCCAGTCACCTCCAGCCAGGGAGCAAGTACATGACATAGACATGGCTGTTGAATATCCTTCTGTGGAAGGGGGTAGGGAAAGCATGATTCCCAAGTCTGATATTTTATTGCCAGACCCAGCAAATGAAGCAAATTCCTATGCTAATCATGCAAAAATTTCCAGACACCTGGCTCTGGGTAATTGTCCTATCGTATGGTAATAGGAGAATGCTGGCTTACAGAAAGGATAAAGGTAAATCTTGGCAGCTTAATGATATTGCTGCATCCTACCTTCCTCTACATCCTTGGAAAAAATTAAAATCTGCAAATTACTGGATGAGATCCTAAAGTTAAATGCCTGTACACTCCTTGGATGTGATGTTTGTTGTAAGTAAGAATGACTACAGCAAAAATGTTTCAGTAAAGTTTCTTGCACTGAGCATTATTTTACTACGGTTGCCAGAAAACCGATGTGATTAATTACATCATGAAGATCCATGGAGATTATACAGCCAGGGCTATTTTGATGTTCTTTCTCGTGAACTTCAATCTCCTTTAAGCTAGTAAGACACAATTTGAGGGAAAGCTTTTTTTTTTTCCATCCTTAAGAACTGAAAGGACAGACACAGTTAAAAGAATCATAGCAATTCTTTCTCTTTCTAAATCCACCTTTAGCCTTTTCTGAAGAAGGAGCCCTATGAAAAAGTTGCATGTGGGACCGCACAAACATTTCTCAACATTTTTAATCACCTGTATTTCTATATATCTTTTAAATTCATTTATTTATTTGACTGTGCTGGGTCTTTGTTGCTACATGGGATTTCTCTAGATGTGGTGGATGAGGGCTATTTTTCATTGTGGTGTATAGTCTTCTCATTGAGGTGGCTTCTCTTGATGCAAAACGTGAGCTCTAGGGCATGTGGGATTCAGTAGTTGCGGCTTGTGGGCTCTAGAGTACTGGCTCAGTAGTTGGAGTACAGGGGCTCAGTTTCTCTGCGGCATGTGGAATCTCTCCAGACCAGGGATCAAACCTGTGTTCCCTGCATTGGCAGGTGGATTCTTAACCACTGAACCATCAGGGAAGTCCTATGTATATATTTTTTTAAATCATGTAGTTGCTTACTGCTCACTGAGTTTCAGCAGAAAGCTGGCAGTGAAGTCACACTGCAGAGGCTCTTGGAAGATTCTTTTGACCACAGGAAAAAAGTTAACATGTCAGCCATAATATGTCTCCTGTTTCCCATCAGTATTTGTTTCGATTATGCAGAGAAACTGATGGCTCAATATATTTTCCTGGGTGAATTAAAAAAGGAACAGACATTAGCAAATAGTTTTACTGATTGAAATGTACTCAGAAAAAGCTCATGATCAATGAACTGTGGAATTTTTCATTGAAGGTAAGTATAGGAATATTTTGCAAAGATAAAACACATAGAGGAGGAATTCTAAGCACTACACGTTTTTTCCCCTACATTAATAATGAATGAATAAGAAATGAAACTGGCTTCTTTAAAATTTCAATTAATGTATTTATTTTAATTGGAGGCTAATTACTTGACAATATTGTAGAGGTTTTGGCCATACATTGACACGAATCAGCCACGGGTGTACATATGTCCCCATCCTGAACCCCACTTCCATGTCCCTCCCCATCCCATCCCTCAGGGTTGTCCCAGTGCACTGGCTTTGAGTGCCCTGTCAAAACTGGCTTTTGATGAGATATTTATGCAAAATATTAATTTGTGTTTTTTTTCCTGGTGCTGTAGGAGTGAGTAAGGAAGAGTTGTCTTTTTCCATCTCAAGAAGTCTTTGTGTTCTGCCTTTTACCTCCCTGGCCAACGAATGGCTTTTGTGTTGGGAAACAAGTTTAAGGCAACTGGAAATCAGCTCCCTGACCAGCTAGGGAGGATAATGGGTGATGGGAGAATAGGTGTAGTAGCAACGTGGAAGCAGAGCTGGCCCAAGCAATAAGAAGCATGGGAGTCTTACCCTAAAGGCGGGGATCTCAGGGACACAAGGTCAGGTTAGCCTGTGGATGTGAGGGCTGAGGAATATTCCAGAAGGAACAGCATATGTAAAGATCCTGTGGCAGACAGACGCATAGTACATCCAAGGAACCTAGAGAAGAGAGGAGGAACAAAGTAGGAAGGCAGCTCTGAGTGACAGGGAAGGGCTGGGGTCTTGTACCTTGTATTAAGAGATTTTGGTCTTTTTCCTGAGAGCAATGGAAAACCATTGAAGAGTTTTAAGCAGGGAAGTAATGCAACCACCTTGGTAGTATGACCAACCTAGATAGCATATTAAAAAGCAGAGACATTACTTTACCAACAAATGTCCATCTAGTCAAAGCTATGGTTTTTCTAGTAATCATGTATTGATGTGAGAATTGGAGAATAAAGAAAGCTGAGCGCCAAAGAATTGATGCTTTTGAACTGTGGTGTTGGAGAAGACTCTTGAGAGTCCCTTGGACTGCAAGGAAATCCAACCTGTCAATCCTAAAGGAAATCAGTCCTGAATATTCGTTGGAAGGACTGATGCTGAAGCTGAAACTCCAATACTTTGGTCACCTGATGTGAAGAACCAACTCACTGGAAAAGACCCTGATGCTGGGAAAGATTGAAAGCGGATGGAGAAGGGGACAACAGAGGATGAGATGGTTAGATGGCATCACCGATGCAAAGGACATGAATTGAATAGGCTACAGGAGTTGGTGAGGACAGGGAAGCCTGGCGTGCTGCAGTCCATGGGGTCGCAAAGAGTCGGACACCACCGAGTGACTGCACTGAACTGAATGCAGTCACATTTGCCTTACAGGCAGTTTATGCTTACACCTGTGCTATAAGGTAAGTACAACGGGAGCCTCGTGGAGCTAGCTTGAGGGAAGTTTAGCAGCCCTGTATTCTCCATCAACCACCCCACATAAACATGCATTCTTATTAGACAAAAACAAAACAAAACAGCATGCTTACTGTAGAAACGCAACTTCTAGACAGTCCTTAAGCACTCTTTCCTAGCACCCCTAGACTTGGAACTGCCACTATATGTGTGCTATTATCATCATTCTCCGAGATGAAGAGATCAAAGATTAGAGAGATTAGCTACCTTGTCCAAGACCAAACAGCTAGCCAATTTCAGAGTGAGGATGGCAATCAAATCTGACCAGAATTCTTGCAGCAACTGTGGTTCACGATCCCCGCGTATCCCCTCGGCCCACCTGTGAGAACACCTGCAGATAGCCCCCCACATGCCCACTTGGATGGTCCCATGCAGACAGTTTCCTCAGATGCTCATAGACCTCTTGCATATCTCTGCACGAGGGCCTTCTCTGGCCAGGAAATTCAGTTGACCTGTGCACAGAAATTTAACCTCCTAGAAGTGACCGTCAGTGAGGACAAGAGCTGGGGAAAAAATGCCGAGCTTCCTTGTCCTCCCTCAAATCCTCCTGAGGTCCTTCACAAGTATCACAGAGGGTCCCCAGAAGCTCACAGAGGTAACTGGATCTTTAATTTACCCTTTGTTGGTGTCCCTCCTTTCCCTAACTCTCGCTCAGTGCCCCCTGGAATCAACTTCTATATAAGTTACTTGCACTTGACTCCTTGTCTCAGGGTCTGCTTTGTAGGGAACCCAAACTAAGCTTTTAACCAAGGCAGTCTACTGCATCTCTTAGTCTTGTTCAGAGAATTTCCCCCCAATTCCCTTGTTATGAGATCAATTTAATGAGCATTTAATGGGTACATGGCCCTGTACAAAAGGGTACAAAGGAACCATTATGACATCTATTTTGTTCATTACTTTGGGCAGAAGGTGACAACTCTAAAGAGGGAATGAATAAATGATACAAAGAGAAAGATGACAGTTTTGTGTGTAGGTGGCTCTGTACGGGGGTGTGATAGAGCAATAGCACTCACTTTCTAATATATTGCTCTACACTCTGGTTCCAGGATATTAAATGTCTCCATCAGGGAAAGTAATGTCATGCCATTAAGAATTAATAATATACACTCTTGGGTGACATTACACTATTAATTCTGATTCTATCTCAGTTGAACACAAATGCTGTTCAGTGTTTGGATGATTTATCAAGATATGAAGTAAAGCTTGCCAAATCTCTAGCTATAGTCATAAATAATTGCACCATCTTTTAGTTCACATTTTCTGTTTAAAAGGCCGTATATTGACAAACTAGTCATGGATGGAGTTTAAGCCTCAAATTCTATTTAAGGCACAAACTGTAATCTTTAAAAGTGGCATACATTTCATGACTTTTCTAAAAGTATAAGTCCAATGACATAATATAGAATCCTACATGAATCTTTCATAAGATTTGCAAATCTGTTTTTCTTTTCTAACCATCCTAAGAGGAAATGCCAAATGGCTTGGCATTAGCCATGCCAGTTTTCAGAAAGGAATAGAGTTTACTTCACAGTTGATTGAAGACACCGACTATTCCAGTCCTGGATTTCCACTGGTTTCTGAGCTTTGTTGAAACAAGGCCCATGGCTTTAATTAGAATAGAATTTGTGTAATTCTGTGATGAACACACAGAACTCTAGAATGTCCTAGCATATTGCTACCATTCCTGATGTGCTGAGGTCCTAGGGTTCTGAGGGGTTCTCATGCAAGCCAAGGAGTTCAACTCAGTAGAATTCTCTGGACATGGGGACAGGTTTTTGGAGGCAACTGGAAGTGGAGGAAAATGGTTGTCAACTCAAACTGCTCCCAAATAGCAATGGTAAGAGAGTCTCTGAAATATGTAGTGTTCTGTGCACACTTGGATTACCTGCAATCATAATGGGGAGACTTCTGTGATCATATTATACTCTAGCTGGCTTGAAGTCGTGACAAAGTCATTGCATGAAAGGAGGGGTAGGACAAAGGCACAAAGTCACAGGTTCGGCGGTTGGGAATCAAGTCTGTGTGCTGTGCGTGCATGTTCAGTTGTGTCCAACTCTTTGTGACCCCAGGGACTATAGCTCACCAGGCTCTTCTGTCCCTGGGTATTCTCCAGGCAAGAATACTGAAGTGGGTTGCCATTTCCCTCTCCAGGGGATCTTCCTGACCCAGGGATCAAACCTGTGTCTCCTGCACTGCCAGGCAGATTCTTACCACTCAGCCACCTGGGAAATCAGTCTATCTAACCTCTCCTATTGGAGGCAGGAGGAGAAGGGGACGACCGAGGATGAGATGGCTGGATGGCATGACGGACTCAATGGACGTGAGTCTGAGTGAACTCCGAGAGATGGTGATGAACAGGGAGACTTGGCATACTGCAACACATGGGGTCGCAAAGAGTCGGACACGACTGAGCGACTGAACTGAACTGAACCTCTCCTAAATATGCCTAAACATTTGAGGCAAGAAGTACGGACAGAGACAACTCATGAGGATGCTTGAGCTATAGATGAATTGAAAGGAAAGACTATCTGCTGATATCATATTCAACTGATTGACATTTCCAAGAAAGAAACTACAACTGATCATGGCTCAAATTTCAAAACAACTGAAGAAGAATATAAAGCTGTCCTGGGTGATGAAAAACCAAGTAGGTGACAGTACGCCCCAGCAAATCAATGTGAAAGGAGGAGTGGGGCCTCCCCTGGCAGTCTTGTAGTTCAGACTTTGCCCTCCCAAGGCAGAAAGTATGGGTTCAATCCCTGTGGGGAACTAAGATCCCACATGCCGCAGGGTGGGGCCAAAAAAAGAGAGAGAGGAAAAGGAGGAGTGGAATACGGCTTTGATAGGCAGTAGGACTGTCATCTCTAACTGAACACACAAATAGCTCTGTCTTGATGAAAAACATAATTTTTGCATTGTTGCAGACCCCCAAGATTAGCAAGTAACAAACCTCAATTTACCTTACCCTTACCATGAACTTCTTTTGGTATTTTCTTGACAATATCCTCAAACTTCCAATAGTCACAAAAATGATCTCCCCTCCTTTGTGAAGCTGCTGAGAAGCAACACCCCCCCACACACACCTTTCCTCTCAACCTACATGACATCACAATTATCATTTGCTATTTTTTAACAGCTTTATCAAGGGATAATTGGCATATAAGAAACTGCACATATTTAAAGTGGAAAATTTGACGTTTTTGACCTTATGTCCACCTGTGACATCATAATATTTCCCTGAAATTTTTTTCTTGTCCTTTGTAACCCTTTTGTCACACGCTTCACTCTCCCTAGGCAAACACTGATCTTTTTTTGTCACTATAGGTTTTAGTGTACATTTTCTAAAATGTCATCTAAGTGGAATCCTGCAATATGCACTTGGCCTGGCTTCTTTGACCACATAATTATTTTGAGATTAGTTCATTCCATTTTAACTGCTCAATAAAATCCCACTGCATGGATATACCACAGTCTGCTTATCTATTCACCTGTTGATAGACATTTAGATTGTTTCTAGTTTTGGTTACTAAAGATAAACTTGTTACAAATATTTATGTGGAAGTCTTTGTGTGGACATAAGCTTTTTATTTCTCTTGGGTAAATACCTAGGAATGGAATGCCAGGATCATATGTTTAACTTTTTAAGGAATTGCTCAACTGTTTTCTAAAGTGGTTTTATACCATATTAAATGCCACCAAAAGTGCATATGTATAAGAGTTCTACTTCCTCCACACCCTTGTCAACACTTGGTAAGGTCGTCTTTCTAATTTTAGCTGTTTCAGTAAATTGGTAGTGGTATCATGTTGTGATTTTAATTTACATTTCCCTAATGACACTGAACACCTTTTTGTGTGCTTATTTTCTCTCTTCGTATGTTCATTGGTGAAGTATCTGTTCAAATCTTTTGCCCATTTTCTATTTGGTTGCTTTCTTATTACTGAGTTTTCAGAATCGTTTATAAATTCTGTGTTTAAGTCTTTATCATATATATGCATTAAAAATATTTCTCTAGTATATGACTTGTCTTTTCTTTATTTTAAAGTATTTTTCTTACAGCATAAGTTCTTAATTGTAGTAAAGTCTAATTTGTCAAAGTTTTCTTTTATGAGGTTGTATCTAACAAATCTTTGTTTGGCCCATGGTTACAAAGATTTTTTCCAATGTGTCTTCTTCTGGGAGCTTTATAATTTCAGGTTTTACATTTAGGTCTATGATATCTGGGAAATTAATTTTTGTAAAGAATATGAGATATGAATTGAAATTCTTTTTTTTCTCTCATGTGGATATTCAATTGTTCCAGCATTTTAAATAAATTCCTGAGTGATCTTGATTCTGTTGATCTGTGGGGCCATACTTTGAATTGCACTTTGAATATGCAAGTGAAAAAAAGAGGAAATTCTTCTTAAAATATTTATTTATTTATCTGGCTTCTCCCCGTCTTAGTAGCTGCACGTGGGATTTTTAGTTGCAGCATGTGGTATCTAGTTCCCCAACCAGAGTTTGAACCTAGATGGCTTGCATCAGGAGCTCAGAGTCTTGGCCACTACACCATCAAGGAAAGTCCTAAAATTTTTGATTCTTAAAAAAAAAAAAAAAAGTTAAAAGAAGAAATTCCAATCATAATATATTACTTGGCTCTGCAGTGAGTATACACATAATCGTATTAATATTAATCCACTCAGGTGTTACTGGGTGGTTTTAAGCAACAGTTCTGAAGGCTGGCAAATCCAAGAACCAGGGAAAATAGAAAGAATTGTAGTTTCTCTTTCTCCTCTTATAAGGGCATTAATCTCATTACGGGAGTCTCACCCTCATGGCTTCAGCTAAAACTAATTACTTCCCCCAAAGTCCCTTTTATCCCTCAGTGATAATATCTCTGAGGATTAAGATTTTAACATATCAATTTGTTGGGCAGGAGGGAGATGCCATTCAGTCTTTGGCAATGGGTCATAGTGATGGAAGCATTTGATTATTGATTTCTCTGAAAGTACTAATAAAACTAGAAAGGGAGAATGAGAATAGTGGGGAAAAAATAAGTATGTATCAATAGAAGCTCAATACATAATAACAAAAATTGATAACTAAAAAAATAACGGTATAAGGCTATTTTAATGATATGAAGCTTAGCTACAGGGCTGGTGGCCTCTAACTACTGTTGGTTTTAAAGAGTGAATAGATCTATGGTTCAGGAGAGGGTGTGGCAGAAGTCAGCCATCTTTCATCATCAGCCTTTTAGTATTGTTTTATTTTAAAATAAAATAAAATATGCGTTACTTTGCTTAAAGTGAAAATTAATTAGATTTGAAAATACAAGTATTCTTTACAGAGTTTGATGTTTTTGAATAAACTTAGACCTTTTTTAGTTTAATGTTCTAGTGAAGGGCAGAGCTGAATAAGGCTTTTCAGTTTACTTAAACCAACTAAACTTGGAAAATAGGCCTTTAATTAATTATTAACTAATCTAACTATTGGAATTATAAGCACCACATAAACCCAAGAATAAGGCTGCCAGGTTTAGCAAATAAAATGATAATTGATGCTTTTGAATTGTTGTGTTGGAGAAAACTAGTGAGAGGCCCTTGGACTGCAAGGAGATCAAACCAGTCAATTATAAAAGAAATCAATCCTGAATATTCATTGGAAGGACTGATGCTGAAGCTGAAGCTCCAATACTTAGGTCACCTGATGCAAAGAGTCGACTCATTAGAAAAGACTCTGATGCTGGGAAATATTCAAGGCAGGAGAAGGGGACGACAGAGGATGAGATGGTTGGATGGTATCACCGACTCAATGAGCATGAGTTTGAGCAAGCTCCAGAAGATGGGAAGCCTGGCATGCTTCAGTCTATGGGGTTGCAAAGAGTCAGACACAACTGAGCGACTGAAAATCAATAAGTGTTTGAGACATACTTACCCTAAAGTATTACTTGTTTATCTGAAATTCAAATTTCACTTGGCTTCTTACATTTTATCTAACATCTCTATCCAAGAGACACATGATTCATAAAAATTGCTAGAATGGACCACACTGGGTGTGGGAGGTGGGAGATTTTTCATTTACTCACCCCGCATTGTGGCAGCCCAGTATTGATTCCAGCACATTTCGGGGGGTGCTGCTGCTGCTGCTAAGTCATTTCAGTCATGTCTGACTCTGTGTGACCCCATAGATGGCCACCTGCCAGGTGACTCCGTCCCTGGGATTCTCCAGGGAGAACACTGGAGTGGGTTGCCATTTCCTTCTCCAATGCATGGAAGTGAAAAGTGAAAGTGAAGCTCTTCAGTCGTGTCCGTCTCTTAGTGACCTCATGGACTGCAGCCTACCAGGCTCCTCTGTCCATGGGATTTTTCAGGCAAGAGAGAGCCTGTTATTGCAGTCCTTTTTTTTTTTTTTAATCCACTCAATTCCTCTGAGTCTGCATAACCAGTTATAGCACTTGCGTGTGCTCAGTCATGTCTGACTCTTTGCAACCCCATGGACCCTAGCCTGCCAGGCTCCTCTGTCCATGGGATTCTCCAGGCAAGAATACTGGAGTGAGTTTCCATTTCCTCCTTCAGGGGATCTTCCCAACTTAGGGATCAAACCTGTGTCTCCTGCATTGGCAGGTAGATTCTTTCCTACTGAGCAACCTGGGAAGCCCTATGCAAATGCAAAACTTACACAGCACATGCACTTGTAACAGGAAATGGTTGAGTCGTAGTCCTTAAAAGTGAATGTTGGCCCCTGGAAGGATAACAGTTTCTGAGGGCTAAGAAAGAAAGTGGTTAGAAATGAAGTAAATGTACATTTCTCTTACTTTTTACTTCATCTGAAATGTGCAGTGTTACGGGCATTCAAAACAGGAGAAACTTAGGTCTATGGTTTCACATTTAATATCTAGTCATGATGTTGTGCTGGATTCTCCTCTTCTGTAAATGTAAACAAAAAAATTAGACGTTATTATGAGAAATTTTAAATATATACAGAAGTAAAGAAAATGAACCTCCATGCATCCATCACCCCAGCAATGATAACTCATGGCTGATCTTCGTTTGTTTCAATTCCTATTCTTTATCCCTCTCTAGTTATTGTGACAGAGAAGGCCAATGGCAACCCACTCTAGTACTCTTGCTTGGAAAATCCCATGGACGGAGCAGCCTGGTAGGCTGCAGTCCATGGGGTTGCAAAGAGTCGGACATGACTGAGTGACTTTGCTTTCACTTTTCACTTTCATGCATTGGAGAAGGAAATGGCAACTCACTCCAGTGTTCTTCCCTGGAGAATCCCAGGGACGGGGGAGCCGGGTGAGTTGCCTTCTATGGGGTTGCACAGAGTTAGACATGACAGAAGCGACTTAGCAGCAGCAGTTATTGTGAAGCAAATTCCAGACATCTCCTAATTCCATCTCTAAATATTTCCAACATACAAGGACTCTCCCTTATAAACACAACCACAATGCCCTCATCTCAAACACACTCCTAAATCAATGAAAATTCTGAAAAAGACATTTTAAATAATATTTGCCAGATGAAGCCCAAATGATCTCACAGGATTGTAGCCAACACACTCCTTTCTGGTATTAATTAAACAATGTGGACAAGTTTAAATGCCATTCAGGTACCACTTCAGAGGAGGTAAATTCAAACACTCCAATCAGGTATTAAAGTAGCTTGTCTTTTTAATATTCAAAGAAATATGCTATTGTTCAGTCACTCCTTGATCCAACAGATATCTATTGAATACCTATTGTGCTAATAAGCACAGGACACAAAGATCAACACGTTTGCCTTGAGGCATTATGGAACATGCAAGTTTATATACAAGCACGTGTGATACAAAGCAGGAGGAATTAGTGATAAATAAAGGTACAAGGCAGAACTAGCTGTTGAAAAGCATTCTAAAGGATGTGTGTGCTTATTCCAAAGTGGCAGAGGCCAGCTTTTCACTGGAGGAATCAGCAGGAAGAAAGGCATAAAGAAGACAAAATCTCCTAAATTATTCATTCTTTAAGAACAAAGACTGGGTCTTTACACATCTTTGCGAATCTCTGCCCTGGCCTGTGACACGTAGCACAGTGCCTGACATTCCTGGACATTTCTTGAAGAGATGAACGTAAAATTCACTTTTTACCCCAGTGATTAATAATATTAATTCTCAGTCATTCCTAAAATACCTGTGTTATACTGCATTATACATGAAGACCATGCCACAGAACCCCTTCCACTCCCATGAGGAAGGGATAAGCTTTACATTATTTTATGAGGACAAATGTTTAATTGCCCTGAAGGTTTTCAGAAAGATGCTGCCTCCCTTTATGTGCTAGTTTCTTTCATGTGCCCAAGCATATCATGGGTGAATTCTTGCTGATCTCCTTTATTAGTTTAAATGATGATCGAACCATCTGTGGGTCTCCCCTCCCCCCACCCTGTTATTGTGACCTGCCCATTAGCCTTCTAATGAGCAGATATGAAATTTGCTTTACTGACCATTTTCTTTGAAAATAAAAGCCAGAGAGAAGCTTTGCTAACCACATGATTGAAATTTATTGCCACTGAAAGGATTGTGTAGGTGGGGAGGAGGGGGTTTGGATTGGGCTCTAAATTAAAACTTAAAGAGCTCTCTGTAATCATTACAAGGACTGTAGTGTCCTGAGTAAAATTTAATCCTATCTGTTCCATAGAAGAGAAGGTCTGCATATTTACCAGCTGGCCAGCAGTGCAGTAAATTTATACCGAGTTATTTTCCATATCATTTTGTTTATTTATATAGACCCGATTAGACCCTTTCAAAGGCTTAACTTAGTGTGGCTGCTGCAGACAGCTAGCTTACACCAAGCCTTTTTTGGCAAGACTTGAAAGCAAACTGTAAATGGTGTAAACAATTGTATGTGATTATACACTGCCAAATAATGTGCATCTGGGAAGACAAACAAAACTTATTAAACAGACAACAAATAGTCGAGGTAAATATCAAATATGTTAACTCTACAAAACACAGGGCTGGATCTCGTCAAAGTCTTATTGACTCAGCACAGCTGGATTAAAATAAAAAGCACCATTTAGACTTAAAAGCAGGGGATCCCCAAGTTAGAAAGTCTGGATTCTGTTCCTGTCTCCATCACTAATTCACTAAGTGACATTGATTATTACTTCGATTTTTGTTTGAGTTTTCCCAACAATGGCAAAGGGATTTCAGGGCTGCTCCTGAGAGCATAGGAGAATGTTCACCATATGACTTCCCTGGAAGGCGCTCAAGAGAATTTCTGTCTGGTCACCTCCTAATATCCTGCGATCTCCAGGAGTTCTATGTCCCCCTGGAAAGTAAGTCAGCCTAAGTAAAAATTGGTGAAAGAGGTGACGTTCTCAAGTTAGGTCACTTCCGTGGCCATGGCAGGCTTTGGAGATAAGCAGCAGTGCGTGCATGCTAAGTCACTTCAGTCATGTCCAGCTGTTTGTGACCCTATGGACTATAACCCACCAGGATCCTCTGACCTTGGGATTCTCCAGACAAGAATACTGGAGTGGGTTGTCATGCCCTCCTCTAGGGCATATTCCCAACCCAGGGATTGAACCTGTGTCTCTTGCATCTCCTGTGTTGGTGGGCAGATTTTTTACCACTGCACCACCGGGAAGCTCTATCTTTTTGTAAGGANTGACTTTGCAAGCATGCATTTAATGTCCATCTGTGCTAGACTGTGCTCAGCTCGGAGACAGGGGAATGGACAAGACCGTGTACTCAATGTTCTCAGGGATCTTACACTCCAGTGGACTGCTGGGGACAAAGGGATAGGTCGGGTTTGTAAGGAGGCAGAATCTGTCCTAGGAGCAATAAGCAGCTACACACTTCCCTGGTAGCTCAGCTGGTAAAGAATCTGCCTGCAATGCGGGAGACCTGGGTTCAATCCCTGGGTTGGGAAGATCCCCTGGAGAAGGGAAAGACTACCCGCTCCAGTATTCTGGTCTGGAGAACTCCATGGACTATATCGTCCATGGAGTTGCAAAGAGTCGGCAATAACTGAGCAACTTTCACATCCATCTCACTGGCCAGACTAGGCAATATGTCTACCCTTCCATTCCTTTCTGCCTCCTATGAATGAGAGATAGAAAGGAATGGGATTTCACAACTGGCTTAGATTTATAACCTTTCATCTATTGGGGGTAGTGGAGGGGCCTATCTTCTCTAAGGGCAATGGAGAGGGAGGTGTAAAGAGGGGAAGACCATGCCAACCCCAGAGTAGATAGTCACGTAGGACACTTTTTGCAACCGCTCTAGTATCAGAGGTGTTTGGAAACATACGTGTTTATGGTTGATGTTTGGTATCTTTGGGTGTTTTTAATAGAACTTGCTTTAAAAGCAAAGCATTGTCAGTGACTTTTTTGACCTCATTTTATCTACCCTTGTTCCTTTCCTGTCTCATGTCCTGAAACGCTGTTTATCTCACAACCCAGGGTTCCCACTATTCTCTAGATCAGAAATGTTCAACTCAGCGGCACATGAAAGTGAAAAGAAAGTGTTAGTTGCTCAACTGTGTCTGGCCCTTTGTGACTGCATTGACTGTAGTCAATCAGGCTCCTCTGTTCATGGAATTCTCCAGGCAAGAATACTAGAGTGGGTAGACATTTCCTTTCCCAGGGGATCTTTCCAATCCAGGGATAGAACCTGGGTCCCCTGCATTGCAGGAGAATTCTTTATCATCTAAACCACCCAGGAAGCCCATAAGAATCATCTAAAGAGATTTTTTAGAATCCTGCTCTCCAGGCTTGCACTCCTAGGATCTCTGAGGGTGGAACAGACACATCAGTATTTTTTAAGTCCCCTGGGTGCACCCACACAGAGAGGCACTGAATTAATATTCCAAATGGCTAATCATAATTCAAAGTGGTGGTGCTCCTTTATCTTGGAGATGTACTTGAGTCACCTGTGGTGATCTTAAGTCTCACATTTGCCTAGGTTACATAATCTAAATATATCCTAAATGTAACTCTCTTCTTCTCTACTGCTTCTATCTTAATTCATGCCACTAGCATCTCTATCTTCTACTTTTGCAACAATATCTCTGTTTCCATGGCACCTAGAGTGAGCTTCTGGAGCTTAAATTTGATCATTTATCATCCTGTTGGAAATCCTTAATGCTTAGAATAAAATCCAAGGCCCTGACTATGGCCAGTCCACCCTAAGTGACTAGCCCGCCTCTTTCTCCACAGCCTCCCTATCTCCCACTGTAGGCTTTACTTCCCAGCCTCTTACTGTCTCTGACATGCCCAGCTGGGCCTCACCCCTGGGCCTGTGCTCTTGCTGCTCCCTCTGTCTAGCATCCTTTCTCCCAGATATACACATGGCTTTGCTCCCTTCATTCAGGATTTTATTCCTTGTGAAATACCTTTCCTTATCTATATGTATCTCAAATAACACCTTTCTTCATTTTGTCTCCTTACCCTGCTGTGTTCTCTTTTATAGCTTTTGCCACTACCAGAAACCAAATTACTTGCTAGTTTACTTATCCAATGCCCATTTTCTCCTAGAAAACAAAATATGAGGAGTGGAATTTTGTTTGGTTTGAGTATAATCCAATTTCTGGAATAGTGCCTGGAACATAATATGCACTCAATATACAGTGAATGAATAAATGAATGAGTAAATACCCCTTACTTTCATTTTACTCTGATTGTCAAATGTATCACAATTATGAAGCTATCCCAGAAAAAGCCTATAGAGATCACGCAGGTTTCTCAAATAAAGCAACACATATATGCATTTTTGGTCTCTTTCATTTGACTTCCTTTAATTTGAAACCTGAGTTTCTTACCAGCTCAGAAAATATTGGGTCACATAAAACATCAATAAGATTTATTTTTACTGGAAAAGGTGATTGTTCCAAGTTAAGACTGTCTGATTTAGCAACTAAAAATATAAGCTGTCAAGTTAAATTTGAATTTCACATAAACAACAAATAATTTTTTTAGTATCAGTATGTCCCATGCAATTGGGACATACACTACAAAATTACTCGTTTGCTTATCAGAAATTTTAATCTGACTGGGTGCCCCATCGCTTATGAAAATGAAAGTGCTAGTTACTCAGTCGTGTCCGACTCTGCAACCTGTAGCAGATTCTTCACCATCTGAGCTACCTGGGAAGCCCATCTTGTATTTTATCTCACAATCTAAATCCAAACTGCAGTGGAATTTGTTTTAATACAGGAGCAAGTATGAAGTCAGATGACCTGGTTTTGAATCGGAGCTCAGCCACTTATTGAGTACGTGAACTTGTGTTGTTGCTCAGTAGCTTCAGTCGTGTCAGACTCTTTGCAACCCTGTGGACTGTAGCCTGCCAGGCTCCTCTGTCCATGGGATTTTCCCTAGCAAGAATACTGGAGCAGGTTGCCATTTCCTCCTCCAGGGGATCTTCCCAACCCAGAGATTGAACCCACATCTCCTGTAGCTCCTGTGTTGGCAGGTGAATTGTTTACTACTGAGCCACCTGGGAAGCACTATGTGAATTTGGAGAGGTTATTTAAATTTGTCAAGCTGTAGTTTTTCCATATCTAAAATGGTGATAATAATATTTATTTTATGTGATTGTTTGAAGATTAAAATTTAAAGCTATCTAAATCACTTAGTTTAGCACCTGGCCTACTATGATCACAAATGATATTACTGTCATCATTGTTATCATATGTAAAGTCATCAACTATCTGAGATTTATCTAGGGCTGAGGGCTTTCCTCAGTTATAAGACTCTCAGTGATAAAACTGGAAAATTTCCAAGCAAAGCAGAAAAGTTGGTCATCTTGGTAGCTACTTAGAAAAAATCTAGTACAGTTATATTAGTGCACTTGCTTTAAGCTTTAAGTAATACACGAGGATTATTTTCTATCCATTAACAAAAAAGGTCTGGTTGCAATGAAGAAATTTTAAGGTTCTATTTCAAAAAGCAAATTTGTTCTTTTATTCTAGACACATTTAGATCTCCATTACTGGAAAGAGGTGTGTTTGAGTTGTATATATTTAGAAAACCACTTAAGTGGCACTGTTAAAGATTGATTAATACACTTTTAAAACATTAACAATCAAAATGGGACGTTTGACTGCCAAACAGTTCTGTGCATTTATAGTTCAGTCTTTTGTACTTGCATCAAAAAAGGCTGTTAAGAAACAACTTTTTTCACAGATGAGATGGTGCTAATTTATGCAAACGTTCAATACAATGATTGGAGCAGCAAAATTCAAAGAGGTTATATCTTAAACCTCTAAGGCAAGGGAAGTGACTAGGATGCTCTCTGTGGGCTTCCCAGGTGGTTCAGTGGTAAAGAATCCACCTGCCAATGCAAGAGATGTGGGTTTGGTCCCTGGGTTNGAGATGGTTGGATGATATCACTGACTTGATGGACATGGGTTTGGGTGAACTCCGGGAGTCGATGATGGACAGGGAGGCCTGGCGTGCTGCGGTTCATGGGATCTCAAAGAGTCAGACACGACTGAGTGACTGAACTGAACTGAACTGAATTTCATTTTAAGAAAACCATTTAGATGAAACAAACATGATTGGTGGACTATAACCTGACTCTCAACTCTTCA
This sequence comes from Neotragus pygmaeus, assembly GCA_006410875.1. NCBI lineage: Eukaryota > Metazoa > Chordata > Mammalia > Artiodactyla > Bovidae > Neotragus > Neotragus pygmaeus. Next base: position 533,790 of record SJYV01011131.1, on the reverse strand, counting down.
AATCACAGGGCTCATGGAAACAAATGAGGTAAACTGATTTGACTAATACATCTTTGTTATGAAAACCTACTGGAGTTGGCTCAATTATAAGCAGGTATCAAATGGCCATATAATATAGTCCTATAACTCAAGACCTGCCTGTGGTTAAATATATCTGCCAAGAAGGTGTGCAATTTGCTGGTCCCAATTCCCAGTTCTATGTAAAACCTCTGTGTGGTGGCCAGCCGTTGAAGAGGCCCCAGACCCAAAAGTCTGCAGAATGGCTGTGTGATGCTGTTCATTTCATCATTTCCTGCATTGCTCCCCACTGACGCTCCCTTTGGCTTCCTGGAGTCTGTTTATAAAGAGAAGTAAAGGCCCATATTCTGTTTGGCCTCCATGCAGGTTTTATTGTATGTCTTTAAAGCTTTATGACATTCTGGGGTATATTTCCCTGGCATTCCAGCATGACCCATAGTACAGTGGAAACAGGCTGTCCTTAGCATTTCATGGCCTGACCGTTTAATGACATCACTCTCAGAGGTGAAGGAAAAGCTATAAGGAAAATCCAATTTGGCCTGCTCTAGCCACAGTTGCCTTAATTAGCCTCCATTTTTAATGCAATAAAAGGAATAAGCCTAAAGATGGCTGGCTAGGAAAATTATGAGGTTTCAGGTGTGCTTGGTTACTGTAATTTTTCTGCTGGTAGAAAACATTGTTAGGCCAGAGATTTGCTCTCTATCTTGAGAATACAGACTAAAAGGAGAAAGAAAGGTACATATATAAAAATTTTAAAAGATATTAGCTATGCTATCTGCTACCATCACCATCTTGGCATTTTATTCTTCCGAGAAAGCTTAAGCGCTTTCTCTCTGTATTGGTTCCTCCTTACTGCTGTGAGCCTTATAATTCTGTGCAATATAAATATGTAATATTGAGCTGGATTGGATCCCCTTTCACTATAAAGCTGCATGTTCTCTGTTGGCATCTCTTTGGAGTAATCTTTAAGCAGAAAAGCATTTGGAACATGAGACAGAATAAGGCACATTTTCTTCTAAGTGTGGGCTTTCTCTTCTCTTGAGTAAACAGATACATCAAAACAGCCAAGGCTCCATTTGGTGCATCTGAATAGGCATTTGATATTTGCACTGAGAAATATTGAATTCTTAGAACACAAAGAGGTGATTCAAGAATTTTCTCACAAGCCAGACTTTAATCAATTATTTGTCCATTCGTGAGCAGATATATTTCTTTAGTACACTCTAAGTCTGAGGAAAAAGAGCATCATCAATCAACTTTACCTTTTCTATGGACATGTCATATGATACACAAAAATCTTAGATGATACAGTATTTTAGAAAAAGCAAATTAAAAAGTCCTCAGAGTGACTAACTAACCGAACCTGTGATATCTGTGAAATTAGCACAGTCACAGCCTTGCTAGAGTCTCTAACACGTTGTGATTGAGAATTTGAATCATATCCCATAAGTCAGAATGTTACTTGCTGGTTAGTGAGTCCATCCAGTCACCAGCATCTACTCCCAAAGCAAATTTATTGCCCTCTTCCTCAGATAGGATATGTGGTAACTCTGACGACTTGTTAAAAGTGTTTTATCGAGAAAAATGGCAACTTCTGTCCTCTCTCACCTCCTGGCTCCCATAAAGACAGTGAATGCTGCCGATGGAAATGAAGAGACAGTGAGAGGTTTAACAAAGGGATCAATCCCTCTTGAATGTCGAGGTCACTGTGATTGTGTGGCCTTGGGCAAGGCACTTTGATCTCTCTGAGCCTTATTCTTCCCTTGTTTTTCTTATTCCTCCATCCCCTCATTTATATAACATTCATTTATTTACTGTGTGTCAGGCACTGTAGGCAGCAGGGATATAATGGTGAAATAAACAGTCACTGCCCTCACAGAGCTTATAGCTGGATAGGGGTTGTGGGAGGACAACAGAAGGCAGTCAAAAAGCCGTAACACCTGACTGTTTATGGTCAGTTCACTGGGACAAATGAAACAATTTTATTCTGATTCTATGGATAAGACTTTCTATTTAATGATTTTTAAATGGAGACTCTAACTTTTAATTAATCTTTATAACATCTTCTGAAGGGCTTCTTCTGCAGCTTTGCTTGGGACGGCGTTCAGCACGAACTGGAGAGAACAGAGGCAGAGAGGCAGGGCCTCCTGCACTTACTAACTGCATTACTTGCAAGATTTGCTTAATCTCTTCAATAGTTTAATGTGGTAATAATGCCCTCCCCAGCCACCTGCTGTGTTAATCTAAGAACCAAATTGGGGTGAGCTCTGGCGATGGCACCCCACTCCAGGACTCTTGCCTGGAAAATCCCATGGACGGAGGAGCCTGGTAGGCTGCAGTTCATGGGTTCGTGAAGAGTTGGACACGACTGAGTGACTTCACTTTCACTTTTCACTTTCATGCATTGGAGAGAAATGGCAACCCACTCCAGTGTTCTTGCCTGGAGAATCCTAGGGACGGGGCAGCCTGGTGGGCTGCTGTCTATGGGGTCGCACAGAGTCGGACACAACTGAAGCGACTTAGCAGCAGCAGCAGCTGGGACACAGCAGTAGGATATACAGAGGCTAATCCTGGGATGCTGAGTAAGGTGCAGTGATGTCACTGTGACAAGAAACAAAGAGAAGCAGGAGGTCATTTCTCTCCAGGTTCTCTATAGCCTCTAAGGGGGTCCATTTTCAACCTAACATGGCACCAATGACAGTTACGGAAAATATGTGATGCACTTGCCTAACTGTATATCCAAACACACAGATTGGTGACAGACACCATTCCCTCTGGGTTTGTTCATTTCCTTGCGGGGCACGTCACCTCCAACAATGAGTATTATCAAACCAAACTGACCAGTCTGAAGAAATCCCACCTTGCTTGCTCCTCCACAGGAATTCTGACTCAATTTGGGCTCTGAATGCTGTATTGTCTTCTGTTCTTTACTGTCAACATTAATATTTAAAGATATATAAATGATTGCTCTTAGTGGAAATTGAATGGACTATTGGTGATATAAAACTATGGATAGAGTATATCTTTCTTAATTTTCAATCAGTTTTAGATTGAGGTCAAGAAAAGACCATATTAGCAAAAGAAAAACTGGCCTAAATGTGAGAACAGTTGGCTTTAAAAATATGTATATATTGTTAAGTATTCACAGAATGGCAAGAAGCCAGGAAAGCACTCAGTGGAGTTTTCCATTCCACCCCTCACATCTTGTTTGCAGAGTGTATATTTTTCTGTCTTAAAGCTCCCTGCTCCCAAGTTGAGTGAGGTAGTCTTTCTTGTTTCTATGTAAGTAAGACAATTAAATATGGAACAAGCAGAATCTTGATTTGAAGAACAGATAAGTAAATTAATACATATTAAGCTAACAGAACCCTTTTCCCCTCGAAGACCTTGTCCTTGTTAGGGATGACAATCTGGTTCTAACCCAAGGCAGCTGGAAGCTCAGTTCAGTTCAGTTCAGTTCAGTCGCTCAGTCGTGTCCGACTCTTTGCGACCCCATGAACTGCAGCACGCCAGGCCTCCCTGTTCATCACCAAATTGACTATAATTCCCCAAGCATGAGAGTGAGGCTGGGAAAGCCCAGAACAGAACTGAGGCTGGAGACGAAATAGTTCTATGTTGCTTCTGCTAAAGTGTGAGATGAACTGCAGATGTAAGCAACAACATGGCTACATATCAAAAGAAGACACAGAAGAGCATATGCTGTATGATTCCATTCACATGAAGTTCAAGAGGCAAAACTAATTTATGAAGAGTTCAGAACAGTGACTGTCTCTGAGAGGTGGTTATTGACTGGAAAGGGGGTGTGAGAGAACTTTCTGGAGGTGATGGGAACATCTTATATCTTCATTTGGGTGGTAGATAGACAGATGTGTACCTTTAAGATATTGGGCACTTCACTGCAGGTAAGCAATATCTCATTTAAAAAAAAAATCACACTTAGGAGGTCCATGATACATTTATAACATTTGCCCGTCGACAAAGGACTTTCATAGCCATCATTTTAATTGGAAGATAATTACTTTACAATATTGTGATTGTTTTCTGCCATGCATCAGCATGAATCAGTCATGGGTATACATGTGTCCCCAATCCTGAACTCCCCTTGCCACCTCCCTCCCCACCCTATCCCTCTGGGTTGTCCCAGAGCACCGACTTTGGGTGCCCTGCTTCGTGCATCGAACTTGCACTGGTCATCTATTTTATATATGGTAATATACATGTTTCAATGCTATTCTCTCAAATCATCCCACCCTCACCTTTTCCCAGAGTTCAAAAGTCTGTTTTTTACATCTATGTCTCTTCCGCTGCCCTGCAGGTAGGATCGTCATTACTGTCTTTCTAAATCTCTTGATTCTTACAATCATCTTTGAGATTAGATGAGGAAGGTGAGGTGAATCAGAGTTAAAAGTAACAAGGATGTCCCAGGGACACTAGCGTGCCTTAGTCACAGTGTATCTCAATGGGACACTGATGGTTTTTGGGTTAGGACTTGTCTTGACTGTGTGTGTCTGTTCCACAGATTATGTAACATGTACCATCTCTGGCAAAAACCCTTCCCTAAAGGCCAATGGGGTGACCAAAACACCTCTGTGTATTTTCAGATTCCCGGAAGCACACTATGAATCCTGTTTGAGAACCACTGTGCTCACTGTTCAGTTCAGTCGCTTAGTTGTGTCCAACTCTTTGTGACCCCATGAATTGCAGTGCCTGTGGATAATGGGGATTGAGTACCAGTTAGTTAACTAAGTCGTAGAGGACCTGAAACCCTGATGGTGAGAGGGCTTTTGTTTGGCAATGATGGAAAATGGAATGCTGGCTGCATCCTCTGCTTGAGCTGCTATTTCTATACTGGCTTTAGGCCCATTACACAGGTCTCTTCACTTTATCATGGGCCCAACAGCGCACATCCGGAAATGTGCTGCTGGGATGGGGCTCAAGCTTACAGTCTATACCCTAGAAGGCTTGTCCTGTGACCAAGTTCCTTTCCTCTGCTGCTCTATTAGAATCAAGTATCTGCAACTCCCTTCAGCCTTGACCATAGGAGGTTAACTAGGATCCCTAACCCTGCCCCACCCTCTCAGAAGTGAAGCCTCTGTTGTTGGTAGAATCTCCAGCAGGGTCTGTGCAAAGAGATTGGTCAAGGTCACATGAAAATAAGTGACCTCAAGCCATGAGGGAAATGAGGGCTTGAGCCCAGCTCTCCTTACCTCAAATTTTGCCTTCAATCAGCTATACCCTTGGTTGGCAAACTATGTCCCATGGTCCAAATCTGGATCCCCTGCCTGCCAGTTCAAGGACATTCTATTTTAAATGCTTCAATGGGGCTACATTTAAAATGGTTATATAGGGACTTCCCCAGTAGTCCAGTGGTTAAGACTCTGCACTTCCACTGCAGGAAGCATGGGTTCAGTCCTTGGTCCAGGAACTAAGATCCTGCAAGTTGCATGGTGTAACCAAAAAAAGAAAATTATATTATATAAGTGTTTACACAGACTGTCCTCAATTTTGCCTCTTGGCTCACAAAGTCTAAAATATTTACTATTTGTCTCTTTATAAAAAAATTTTCCTAACCCTTGCACTGTCGTGATGCTTTATTCCAGTGTATATCCAGCAGGACTCTGACAGGGTTTATGAACAAAAGTACCTCTTTAAAGGATAATCGTGACCTCTCTTATACTGCCAGAACAGGACAAGGGGCAAGAAAGAGATCAATTTTATTAGTCATCAACCAAGCCTATTAGGGGACTTCTCTGGTGGCTCATATGGTAAAAAATCTGCCTGCAATGTAGAAGGTCTGGGTTCAAGAAGATCCTCTGGAGAAGTGCATGGCAACCTACTCCAGTATTCTTGCCTGGAGAATTCGATGGACAGAGGAGACTGGGGGCTACAGTCCATGGGGTCGCAAAGAGTCAGACACAGCTGAAGCAATTTATCACAGCACACACACGTTCCCCATCAGGGAACAAGAGCTAGATGTTAAATGGTTTAGGGACAATCAGTCACGTACACTGTCTCATCACTTTAAATCAAATAGTTTCATTTGATCTTCTCAGCTGTGTCCTGCCCCTCTTCCCAAGACAGCTTGATGACCAGCTCCCACAGTGAGCTGGTTGACATTAAAAAAAAAAAAAATCACTCAAGAAATGGCAGAAGAACCCCGATGTAAAATGTTATAATCTGCTTAATTTCTTGGATTTTTGCCTTGGAGATCTTAGGACCACAGAACATTCATCCATCAACAGACATGAGAATAGAGAAGAGGAGAGAAAGGTCTCCTCTCCAAGGAACTTCCTGACAAGCACACAGATGTCTACTGTGCAGTGGAGGCAAGAATTAGAGGAGAGGCCTGTGTCCTTGCTGGANGGTTGGCAAACTATGTCCCATGGTCCAAATCTGGATCCCCTGCCTGCCAGTTCAAGGACATTCTATTTTAAATGCTTCAATGGGGCTACATTTAAAATGGTTATATAGGGACTTCCCCAGTAGTCCAGTGGTTAAGACTCTGCACTTCCACTGCAGGAAGCATGGGTTCAGTCCTTGGTCCAGGAACTAAGATCCTGCAAGTTGCATGGTGTAACCAAAAAAAGAAAATTATATTATATAAGTGTTTACACAGACTGTCCTCAATTTTGCCTCTTGGCTCACAAAGTCTAAAATATTTACTATTTGTCTCTTTATAAAAAAATTTTCCTAACCCTTGCACTGTCGTGATGCTTTATTCCAGTGTATATCCAGCAGGACTCTGACAGGGTTTATGAACAAAAGTACCTCTTTAAAGGATAATCGTGACCTCTCTTATACTGCCAGAACAGGACAAGGGGCAAGAAAGAGATCAATTTTATTAGTCATCAACCAAGCCTATTAGGGGACTTCTCTGGTGGCTCATATGGTAAAAAATCTGCCTGCAATGTAGAAGGTCTGGGTTCAAGAAGATCCTCTGGAGAAGTGCATGGCAACCTACTCCAGTATTCTTGCCTGGAGAATTCGATGGACAGAGGAGACTGGGGGCTACAGTCCATGGGGTCGCAAAGAGTCAGACACAGCTGAAGCAATTTATCACAGCACACACACGTTCCCCATCAGGGAACAAGAGCTAGATGTTAAATGGTTTAGGGACAATCAGTCACGTACACTGTCTCATCACTTTAAATCAAATAGTTTCATTTGATCTTCTCAGCTGTGTCCTGCCCCTCTTCCCAAGACAGCTTGATGACCAGCTCCCACAGTGAGCTGGTTGACATTAAAAAAAAAAAAATCACTCAAGAAATGGCAGAAGAACCCCGATGTAAAATGTTATAATCTGCTTAATTTCTTGGATTTTTGCCTTGGAGATCTTAGGACCACAGAACATTCATCCATCAACAGACATGAGAATAGAGAAGAGGAGAGAAAGGTCTCCTCTCCAAGGAACTTCCTGACAAGCACACAGATGTCTACTGTGCAGTGGAGGCAAGAATTAGAGGAGAGGCCTGTGTCCTTGCTGGAATGGAGAATGTGAAGCCCAGGCAAGTTCACCTGCTAGGTGAGCAAAAGTAACAGACAATGGCATTCTAGGCAGAGAAGAGGATGGATATCTATTGTGTACAATTTTAAGCATATATATGTATAATAAAGGAAATAAAGGCATAGAAGCAAGACGGAGCATGGCGTGTTAGAAAATAGTACGGAACCTGACATAGCAGGCACCCAAAGTGAATATAAGGGCAAGAGCGGCCCCTGGAGGTGGGCAGGGCCAGGCCCTGAAGGTTCTGGTAGGCCATAGTCTCAGGCGGGCTCACCTACAGTCAGCCCCCCGGAGACAAGGCGAGTGGACTAGGGACAGACACAACTCCTTGCTATGGCTCCCACTGAGAAGTGGAGTCTTGTTCCTGACCCCTTGAATCTGGGCTGAACTGAGTGACCTGCTGAAGTGACATTCTGGGACTCTGAGACTAAATCACAAGAAGCCTTGTAGCTTCTGCCTGGGGCTCTTGGAGCCCCGTCTCTGGGAGCCCTCTCTCTGGGAGCCCTGACCTGCCACGTAAGAGCTCCGATGACCCTAACACTGCTGTGTTGGCAAGACCATGGCAGTCTGCCCTGGATGAGTCTAGCTTTTCAGCAGTCCCTGAAATTCCTGCCAGAACCCGGCATGTGAACAAAGCTATCCCAGACACTCTGGATTTTCCCAATTGTTCACTGAATACCAATGAGTAACCTCAACTGACAAAGGATGTGCCCTCTTGAGCCTTGCCCAAATTCCTGACCCAGAAAGTTGTGAGAGGAAAGAAAACAGTTGTCATGTTTATCACTGTTTGGAGGCAGTTATTATGCATGGCAATAGAGAACTGCATTCATTTTTCAGGGTTCCCATAACAAAGCCGCAAACACTGGGAGGCTTAAAATGGTAGACCTTTATTGCTTCACAGTTCTAGGGTCAGAAGATCAAAGCCAAGGTGTTGGCAGGGTCAGGCCCTTTCTGAAGGTCCTAGGGAAGAATCTGTTCCATGCTTTTCTCTTAGCTTGTGGTGTTGCTGGCGATCCTTGGAATTCCTTGGCTTGTATACACATCACTCCAGTCTCTGCCTCTGCTGTCATATGATGTTCTCCCATGTGTCTCTCTGCACATGGCATTCTCCTCCCTGCGTGTCTCTCTTCTCCTCTTACTAGAGAAAAGTCTTTTTAAAATTTTGGCTTCATAGCAATGCTTGCGGGATATTAGTTCCCAACCAGGGATCAAACCCATGCACCCTGAAGTGAAAGTGCCAAGTTGTAACTACTGGCTTACCAGGGAATTCCCTGTAAGACACAAATCTTATTGATTAGGGCTCACTCCCATAGAGTCTGACCTCATCTCAACTTAATTACATCTGCAAAATCTTTCTAAATAAAGTGATGTGAACAGGTAACCGAAGGTTAGGAATTCAACATAATTTTGGCTGGAACACAGTTCAACCACAGTGATAACCAAAACACAAAGATGTGAGTACAAGTCATTTATCTGGCGGACAATTCTAGGAAGCATTGGTGGAGGACTGGGAAAGTAAGACAGAGAAGGAAAGGAAGCCAAAATAGCGTGCATTATGGAGTGGTTGCTGCTGTGGGCAATTGGAATCGATTCCACTGGGAACATCTGGGAGACAGCATGGAAAATACTTCAAAGTTATTCTCTTTCTTCCTCTCCACCCCACTGCCCCAGGGGCCAGGAAGATGGAGAATTTATCCTTCAATTCCCATCCATCACTGGCTGAGGGCTGCTCCTTGGGAGCATCAATTTCCTGACACTTATTACTCACAACTAAGAGAAATCCCTGAAGTGAAGAGAAGCAGGTGCTTACCATCGAATGCTATGGGCACTTCCTGGAATAGCAAGTGCTAGGGGATATGAGTGGGGCATGGACAACCTTTCCTACAGCCATGCCAAGGAGGCTGAATTCCATTCTTGAGGTTATGGAAGCTGGAGAAAGCAGGAAGTTGAACTATTTAGTGAAGCAGAGTGAAATGTTCAGATTTGAATTATAAATCACTCTAATGGGAGCTGAAGGGGGCTGGACTCTCCAGTTAGAAAGCTGTGTCCGTAATCAAGGGGGAAAATCACAAATACACAAACAAATGTGATGGTAGGTCAGATGAAGAAGAAGGGACCAATTCAAGATAAATTAGGGAGGTAGACCCAACAGGCAATACAAAAGGAAGGTAAGGATCCATTTGAGGAATTTCTAGACCCTAGAGAAGACCCTAGAGGGAACCCCAGAGGGAGACCCTGTGGGAGAATCTGCCTGCCAAGCAGGAGACACAGTTTTGATCCTTGGGCCGAGAAGATTCCCTGGAGAGGGAAATAGTAATTCGTTCCAGTGTTCTTGTCTGGGGAATCCCAGGGACACAGGAACCTGGTGGGCTATGGTCCAAGGGATCTCAAGAGAGTTGGACGTGGCTTAGTGACTAAACAACAACAAAGGAACTCTTAACACTGAGCTAAGCTAAAAGCGGAATCTCATCCTTCATTCAGATAGGATACAGATGTGACAGCACCCTGCTTCAGGGCCTTTGCACTAGCTATTTCCTCTGCCTGCAACATCTTCCCCCGCAGTCACAGGATCCACTCCTAGCCGTATTACAAATCTTTGCTGTCATGGCCCCTTTTCAAAGAGGGCTTCCATGACTCCTTAATTAACAATGTAAGCTGCCTCCCCCTGTCGTTTCTCCCTATTGCCCTGTCCTGCTTTATCTTTCTCCACTAGTCACATTCTGACATACTTTCATTTTAATTATACATTTGCTTATTGTCTGCCTTCCCACTACAATATGAGCTCCAGAGAGGTAGGGTTTTTGTCTCTTGTGGCTGCATAGCAGCATCCAGTCTAGGACCTGGATCACTGAGGGATGTCAACACTTGTTGAGTGACAACATTAAAAACGTTGTCGAACACAAACAGACTATCCCTCCTTCTGTCTTCTAAGGAGGAAGGAGTGATGGTAACACAATTTGCAGTACAGGAGAAATAGGATTTCTGTATCACTCCCTTTCCCCTGCAAAGACAAGAGGACGAAGAAGGGGAGATGCCTGGAGATGGCACCTTGTCTGGGCAAAGTGCAGGGAGCACTTAAATATACAAAGGGAGGCCTGTTGTTGGCTAGGGGTGTAGCAAGACAAGAGAAAGAGTGAAGGCATTGTTGGTGCAGAGGAGGAGACAGACTAAAGAAAGCAACCAGGGGACCTCAGTTGATAGAATGGCTGGAGGTTTTCAGAGCAGGTGAGTCTTGGACTTAGTTTTATGGTATTTTAAGCTTCTGCCCTGTAAACCCACTCTGTCTCCTCAAAAACACCAGTAAAGTCCACTACAAACACAGGCCTTGTGTGAAAACTAGGGGGCAAATAAGGAATGGGCCCAAATTTCATCTCTGGGTTGATACATTACAGAGCATGACAGCAAGTAGGGAACCTGAGATGATACAGAAATGGGATTCAGAGAGGGCAGAAGTTTGGAGTCAGGCATGACCTTGAGAGCTGGGGCTCTGAGAATTTGTAGAAAATTTGGGAAATGCTTTGAAGTGAAGACAGTCACTAATCAGAGCAATCACTTGGACTGCCATGGTAGCGTACATTCATATGGTACTTTATAATTCACAAAACGTTTTTGCAGACATTATGTCATTTTTATTTTCACCCTGCGCAACAGAGAGTTTAGGTAATTTGCCCAAGTCCGCCTGAGTGTCAGAGCTGGAGCTGAACTTCACATCTTTGCACTGGAAGTCACATGCATGGCTATATCACTCCTAGCTTTTGCAGACTCAATATTGGAGCTTTCAGCTAGTTGAGTTCAGATGATGCAGTAACTTGATACTTTTTCTGTGGCACAGCTCGAATCCTCTGTTCCGGGAAGCTCGAGTCTGCAGGAGGGAGGCCTGAACTAGTGAGTGAGTCTGGTCACTTGTCTAGTAACTATGGCCGCCCTCAGCTCTGTGGCTCCAGCCTGTGGTACCTGATGGAGGGTTTGTAGGGCTGGAAGGTCTTGGGAGGTATCTGTTGCAAGGGGCAAAGGGCTGAAACTTTTCTTGTCCAACATGTTTTCAGGAGAGGAAATTAGAAGGTGCTTAAAAAAAATTACATTTTCTTATTTTCAATTTTTTAAGTATTTGGGTCTTCCATGGTTAAAAGCATAAATGGAGCATAAGTCTGGGTTTGAAAAATTTGAAAAGATATATTTTCACAATCCTTTCTCAGTTTAAGCTGTTGCTATGATATCTTACCCAAAGTATCCTGACTCTTTTCCCAAGAGATTGCTCTTCTGGGAAAAGATGCAATGATAAGTTAAAAATGGAGCCTGCCACAAATTACTCTTAATGCTGCTTCTTTTGGTGGAGGAAGGGAGGCATGTGTAGTTCTGATTAAAACTGGAGCAAAAATATTTTATATGGACACTGGCTAAAAGGAGGGAGAAACGCCACTTAAAATTTTTCTTTAACAGAAATGCTTATGAAGCAGGTTTGTGGGACAGGAAATAACCACATCTATCTTTTAATTAAAAAAAAAAAGCCACCAAATAGAACCCAGGATGGCAGTGGAATAAAATTTTTTACTCAGATCAATTACAGCTGTTTTCTCCTCCTTTCTGTGAATGGCATTAATGTGTCCCGAACCCCAAAGGTAAATTTGTAGAAAATTAGCACTAAATCTATTTCTGGTTAGTGAGGCTGAGTAAACAATTCCTCGCTTTCTTCCTTGTACTTTATTCCTTGATTTTAAAATTTTAAGTGTGTAGTATTAAATTTCAGAACAACAAAGCTATTACAAATTAAATTGTTACTATTTCATCAGGTACAACCGGGAAGGCAGAATCACTATGAGTTACAGGACTCAGGATTGATTACAAAAAGCAGACATTACACCATGGTGGGAGGTGCTAGGCAAGGAAAGAGTTGAAAGGAGGACCGGGGGCTTGGAAGACCTAGCATCTGCTCAACCCTAGAAACCAAGCACATCCCATCCCTGAGGTGGGATCACCAAGAAGAGGCTGGGGGGGAGAAGAGACTGTCTTTGTGGTTCCACAGCCAGGCAGCTGGTGATGGGTCAGAAGTCAGAGGGCAGACACGATACGGAGCACAGGAGACAGAACAAGCTGGAAGCCTCCAGGAACAACTGTCACGGTGTATGAGACGACCATTCAAGTCAAGGCGATTTGTTACTCCACTTCCTCATATAAATTCCTCTCTGCAGAACTCTAACCTGGGAGAATCGTCCAGGGAGGAGATTCTGGGAAACAAGTTTCCATCTTAACCAAGTGGACACTAAAAATCAGAGATTCCATGAAGCATCGTATGTATTTGATTCTGGGCAAGGTCCTTAATTAAATGAAGTTGAGCATACGAAATCAAATATATAGTCAGTTTACCCCACTCTTTATAAATTAAGACCTCTTGCACAGCCTCTTGCGCACATCCATCATGTCACCACTTGTCTTGTCACAGCTAGAAGAAGCTAGTTACTGGAGAGTGGCTGTTTGGAAACAGCAGTATTTTCCATGCATTGTGTGTAGATGAGGAAAATCTAAACCGACATATTCATGTTTTTACCATCTTAATGTTACAGAGTCAAGATCTTATGAACTATAAAGCTATTTCTGTGCTGTTCATACATCATCTACTAATCAACGTCATATCACAGAAATTTCCTTGTAAGATGTACAGCATGAGCAGCCAGAAAAATGTCTAAATATTGCTTTACTTTCATCCTAGTGTTTAGCACAGTGGTTACCCAACTGTATGATAAAATGATACAAAGACTTTCAATATCACTTATTTTGTTCCATGTTTATCAAGCTTCTACTAGAAAAGACCCTGATGCTGGGAAAGATTGAGGGCAGGAGGAAAAGGGTACAACACAGGATGAGATGGTTGGATGGCATCACTGACTAAATGGACATGGGATCGGGTGAACTCTGGGAGCTGGTGATGAACAGGGAGGCCTGGTGTGCTGCAGTTCATGGGGTTGCAGAGTCAGACACAATTGAGTGACTGAACTGAACTGAACTGAGATTCCATGCAAGTCTGTGCATTTAAGATTCAGAAACTCATGATAAGGAAAATCTTTTAACAATGATACCAGATTATAAATGAGAAAACCCCAAATGTTCAACTTGATTGTGTGTAAAAGTCATTCCCATCACTGTCACTTGAGAATAACCAGTCTTTAAGACTATATCACTCTATGATATGATTGGAGTGTAATTAATATGTACCAGATAATCTGGATCATGTTTGTTTAGTTGCCCATTTATCCTTACTTTGTGCTTTATCTACTCATGTATAGGAAGTATTGCTGCATGCTTAGGATTTTTTTTAAAATTTAAGGGATCTATGTGTTTCCACAAGGAGGGATTGACTTTTGTTCATTGCTCTATAAAGAGTCTTATTTTATAATTACATAATGAGTTCTTGGAACATTCTCTTTAAAAGGGCAGATGCAGGATTGCAAGAAAATAATGTCATTAAAATTTGATTACCTGAAAACAGCCATTTGTGGTTCGTTTAGTACTCAGGGTTCCTTCAAGATAATACTTGCTGTTCTCTTTAAGTGCATTATTTATGACTCTAAAGGAAAAGTAAAGAATTATAAGTTATTAAGAGAAATGTTGACCAGTACAATAAAAATTATGTGATTGCTTATGGCTTCACCTAAGCCTCTTGATAAACCTATATGCAGGTCAAGAAGCAACAGTTAGAACTGGACTTGGAACAACAGAATGGTTCCAAATAGGAAAAGGAGTACGTCAAGGCTGTATACTGCCACCCTGTGTATTTAACTTATATGCAGAGTACATCATGAAAAACGCTGGGCTGGAAGAAGCACAAGCTGAAATCAAGATTGCTGGGAGAAATNCATAGTCAATAAAGCAGAAATAGATGTTTTTCTGGAACTCTCATGCTTTTTCGATGATCCAGGGGATGTTGGCAATTTGATCTCTGGTTCCTCTGCCTTTTCTAAAACCAGCTTGAACATCTGGAAGTTCACAGTTCACATATTGCTGAAGCCTGGCTTGGAGAATATTAAGCATCATTTTACTAGCGTGGAGATGAGTGCAATTGTGTGGTAGTTTGAGCATTCTTTGGCATTGCCTTTCTTTGGGATTGGGGAGCATTTATTTGGGTGCCCATATCTTTTTTCTTCACTTTTCCTTTGCTGAGCTTCTAGCTTCTCTGAGCCTTGCTTTGCCATCTTCCTTGTCTATTAGGCTCTTGATGCAGAACTTTAATTCTCTTTAACCTTGGTCATCATCATGAACCACCTTTTCTAAACTTATGATTCTTTCATCCCCAAACCCAAATTACAAGTTATAGCATCAGATAAAAATAGAATGTCAAACTGCGGAGAGTAGCTACACAATCTTGACCTCAGAGCGTGTAAAGCATCCTAGAAGCTGTAGAAACACTGGCGAAATCTAAACAGAGCAAATCCCACCACCAGCTTTGTGTGGGAATTGAAACATTTAATTGTGTAGATTGCAGGTCATGTGAGAGTCTTCTGTGTAAGACAGGGCCGCTCACTAGTCCTCACTCATCCTCCCGTGCACTCTGTCTGGGTGCAGTGTCAGCATGGGGCTCACTCCCCAGTGTCCTGGAGAAACCCCAGGCAGGGATTCTGGCCCAGGAGTGGAGACCTGGGCCCCCAGTGGTCACCTGTTACTCACCCAGCCGAGGGAGGGGACCTTTGGATTCCACATCTATAAAGCACTAGGAGTTGGAGCATCTCTTAGCCCTTCTGTTGTTAACTTCTTTGGTTCTATAATTTTAAGCTCGCCAGCACTGGTTAACTCCTGATTGAATTCTTCTAGTTTCAATTAAGATATGAGCAAGTACTGGGGGCCTCTTCTTAAATGCCTAGGTTGTGTAGTTCATGACGGTCAGAGTGTGTTTTGCTTGAACGGTGCAGCAGTCCTCACAGTACTTTGTGGACTCATAAGTGTGGGAAAGGCAGGGCGCTGTCAGCATTTACCCATTCATTCAATGAAACGTCTATGTACCTATTATTTGCCAGTCATTGTTTTGTGGACACATGAAGGTAAACAAAACTCCCTGATCTTTCTATTTTGCGGGGATAGAGAGAAAGATAGTAAGAAATAAATCTAATAACAAGCGGGAAATATGTTAGGAGGTATTGGTAGAGTGGTGAAAATAAATCAGAGTAAGATGCTAGAAAGCCCGTGGTAATCCAGACTCTTCTGACCACTTCTTGTAGTTTCCAAGATACACGTTGCTCCTCTCTGGGCTTCCTTTCTGGCCTTTGACGAAACCCTGCAGGCCACATTGATTCCATTGTGCGTTCACCAGCCACCAGGTCCTGATGGCAGCCATGGCGAGTGTATTATCGCAGGACCCATAAGGCAGAAAACAGTTACTCCTGCAAACTTACACCCATTGGAAATGACAGGATCCAAAATTTACATATTTGGCTGCATCTAGGCATTGAGCACACACATACACGGGATAAATACTAGGAAAGCATTTCCTAACTTTTTTGAAACAATTTCCTAATTTTATGCTAAAAAGTAGCTTCAGAAATTCCAACAAATGTAGGAGGCCTCAAAAGTACCAAATTCTCTTACCCTTGCTATAGCCAGTGGCTCTCCAAGTGTCCTCCTAGCAAGTAGCATCAGTATGACCTGGGGATTTGTTTGGGCTGCAAATTCTCTGGATCACGCCAGGCTTACTGATCCAGAAACTCTGGGATACGGCCCAGCAATCTGTGGTTTAATAAACCCTTCATGTGATTCTGATCCAAGATTGTGTCTGAGAATCACTGCTAGACCATACTTATAAAAATAATTGATGATAACAATAATGTTTTATAGTTTTAATAGTCATTTTCTCACCTGAACTATGCTACAACAGAGCAGAATCAGCATAGCAAACATGCACATGAAAAAAATCAAAACAAAACGAATGAGGCTATTTGGGCACAAAGAGGTTAAGTGAGTACCCCAGGATCACACAGCTAGTAAACATTGAGGAAGTAGTGTTCTGGTGTTCTGCTTTCTTGCTCCTTCTGAGCTCTCTCATTTCATTCTTTCTCCGCTCTCCCTTCTTTCCCTGCAGTTTATGTATACTGGAACTGAGATGCCTACCTTATACCCTCAGATCAGCAGGGGACAGAAAATAGAGATTATAGTTAATTGGCAAAATACTGTGGACAAAAATCTCCAGTGTCTGAACTGTAAGTTACTTCAGGGGAGGGGCTTAGCGTTGTAGTTCAGTGTTTCTCTAACAAGAAGAAAAAGTCTTGCAAAGTTGGAAAATATTCACTCCAAGTAGCCTCTCAGGCTAGTTAGTGGTCTGACTGCTGTTCCCAGAATCTTTCACAAAAGTCTCTGAGCCCAACACTTGCCATTGTACCAGCAGGATCTACAGGCTGGTAGGAACCTGTCCTTGTGGATGGTGTGGTTTTGTGATCCACACTGCCACCTTCTGGGAATCTCACCCATAGCCAGCTGTTCCACTGAGAGCCAACGTCCCAAATCAAGTGAGTCCACATATCTCCCCTGGACTTATTTCAATGAGCTGAAAGACAGCGATGATGATAACAATAAAATACAGAAGATGTTGGAGTTTTCTGAGGTTCTCACTGTTTTAAAAGAACAAAAACAACAGCTAATCAAACGATAAGAGAGAAGAAAATACAATACACAGGAGGTAGTACTACTATTTTTAAGAGGCAGAAGTGGGTGGAACAGGCATGGGGAAAAAGAGAATAAAACTTGAAAACATACGATCCGCAATGATAGGCTATGGAACGTGGGATTATGAACACATTTTCTTTGTTTTCCAAAATGTTTGCAGTAAATGGTTTGTAGGGTGTATCATGGGCTCTATTAGTTTGCTAGGGCTGCCGTAACAAAACACACACGGTGGATGCCCGGAAGCAACAGGAACGTATTCTTTCACATTCTGGAGACCAGAAGACGGTGGGGGGCCGGGGCGGGGAGATGTCAGTAGAGCTGGGCTTTCTCAGGAACTCTCAGGGAGAATCTGTGCCATGACCTCTCAGTTTCTGGTGTCACTGGCAGTCCTCATCACCCCAAACTCTGCCTCTTCTGTCCCCACATGGCGTTTGTTCTCCCTGTGTCTTTTCTCCTCCTATAAGGACACCAGTCATGTTGGATTAGGGCCCACCTTACTCCTCTATGAGCCCATTTTAACGAATTACCTTTGCAGTGACCCTAGTTCCAAAGTCACATTCTGAGGTTCTGGAAAGTGCAGGAATTGTGGGGTCACGATCCAATCCAGCACATGGTCACTGGGTTCAGACAACAGCTCAGCTACCAACGAGCTGTTTCACCTTGACAAGTTACTGACTTTCTGAGCATCCTTTTCTCACCTATAAAGTGAAGCCAAGAAGACCAACTCCACAGGCCCTTTGAAAGAGTGAATATAAAGGATTTAGCATATGCCCGGAGCAAAGTAAGTTCTCAGCAGGAGACAGCTATTTCACTCAAAAAAAAAAAAAAAAAAAGGCATAACAAATTTAAAGAGATGGGGGAAGAGGGACAATCTCTGGACCAAAACACACCATTTAAATCAAGAGAACTTTGGAGAAAACAGCTTCTACCTTTCTCATTATATTTGGTACTTACTGAAAAAAGCAAAATATTGAATTTAGCTCAGGAGATACTGGGTTGTAGGGTAACATTTAGGTCTATTTCAGTCTCATGTGAGAGGACCCCATGGACTGCAGCCTGCCAGGCTCCTCTGTCCATGGGATTCTCCAGGCAAGAACACTGGATTGGGTTGCCATTTCCTCCTCTAGGGAATCTTCCCATACCCAGGGATCAGGCCTTGGTTTCCTGCATTGCAAGCAAATTCTTTACTATCTGAGCCACCAGTGAAGCCCCCAGAAGGGAGACACTGTATAAAATCTGTGTACCTGCTTCTCCCTTTCCTGTCCCCCATCCCCACCCCAGCCCTCTAACTCTACATGCCTGACTCTCCAGACCTAGGCTCATTCTAGCTTAACTCCAGGAATGTCCAAGACCTCTGATATCAATAGAAGGGACCTGTAAGGTCCACTTGGCAGAAAGTAGCTCCTCATCAATTTGATTAAAATTCTCTTCATTAAAGTCAGGGATTGGGGATTTAGAGATAGATTATCTGGGAAGACCATGATATTGACTTACTAGAAATTATTACGACTTTAGGATGCATTTGTTTTCCAATAAATTAGAAGCTCAAGAGACTAGGACATTCTCAGAGAATAAGAAATGTGAACAAATTCCAGAGGCTGACTTGTGGCAAGGGTCCTTGTTTACCTGAGGAAAGGTAGTAACTGAGAAAACAGACCTGAGGCATTAACTGCGGTATTTACATGTGCAAAATGTTTCATGGCTCCTCTAAAAATGCCCATGTGGCTCTGTGTCTACGTATGTTTACAGAATGTGTAAATAAATATGAGTAGAATATGAAACACATGTGCCTGTGTTTATAAAATACGCATCCACTTATGCTAATGAAATTACTTCCATCTGAAGATAAATGGTCATTGTCTGCATAAGAACCAGGAATTAGGGAGATTCCTGGAATTTTTATCCTCACGTTTGGAGAAACTGAGTCACTATTGTAATGTTTTTGTCATGAAAGGCAGGAAATGTGGCTTCTGTCAACAGTGAAAACTTTAATGTTTAAAGAGCAAGTTAAGTTGGAAAGAGCTATTCTCAGAAATCCTATTTTCATAACAGAGGAAATTTAAACTCAAATTCATTGCAGTAAGCATCTCGTGTAGTCACATATCCACTATTAGCAGACTTCTCCAGGCATCCCAACAATGCAATGTGCATAAAAATCCCTATGGATTTTGTTTAAAATGCATGCTTTTGTTAATTATATTAATCATGTAGTAGACTACATTCATAGTATTTATTTATCTTATAACTGAAAGTATGTACATTTTGCCTATCTTAATCCACTTTATACTGGACATATCCAATATATAATCAACATTGCTGTATATTATCTATGGGACTTCCCTGGTGGCTCAGTCAGTAAAGAATCCATCTACAACGTGGGAGTCTACCTGAAATGCAGAAGACTCAGACTCAATCCTTGGATTGGGAAGATCCCCTGGAGAAGGAAATGGAAACCCACTCTAGTGTTCTTGCCTGGGAAATCCCATGGACCGAAGAGCCTGACAGGATACAGTCCATGGAGTTGCAAGAGTCAACATGATTTAGCAATAAACCACCACCACCCATATTATATATGAAAGTTGTTAACAGAGTAAATCCTAAGAGTTTTCATCACAAGGAAAAAAAATTTTTTTTGTTTGTTTTATTTTGTAGCTATATGAGATGTTGGATGGTCACTAAAAGCATTGGGATAATCATTTCCTGATGTATGTGAGTCAAATAATTATGATGTGCACCTTAAAACCATACTGTGCTGAAGGTCAATTATATCTTAATAAAACTAGAAGGAAAATGACATTCATTTATTAAGAAAAATAAAATGCATTATTTCTGAACCATACTTCCAAAAAATCTAATTAAGCCTCAGTAGTACCCGGAGGTTTCCCCAGTGATTCAGCAGTAAAGAATCTGTCTTCAGCGCAGGAGACACAGGACTTGGGTTCAATCCCTGATCCAAGAGGATCCCCTGGAGAAGGAAATGGCAGCCCACTCCAGTATTCTTGCCTGCAAAATCTCATGGACAGAGGAGCCTGGTGGGCTAGAGTCTAAAGGGTCACAAAGAGTCAGACATGATTAAGTGACTGAGCACACACACACACACACACACACACACACACANTAAAGATGGTGGTAGTAATATTTATGTTCAAATATGATTGTTTTACAAAAAAGGGTAAAAAGAAGTTACTGGAGGCATCGTAAAACTGAGGCAATGAGACAAGGAGAGAAAGCAGTACAATGATGCTTATTTTTTTATAAATACTAGCTCCCTTTCTAATCTAATACCAATACGATTCCCCTCTCACCTCTGGACTAATCCTCTGTATTGATAGTCATTGCCTACATCAGAGGTGGGGTATCCGTCTATGCCATTATGCAGTATTCATCCTAGATGCAAATCTTGAGTATAAATATGGTTTTCAGCTTTTGATTCATCAGTCCTGAATTTGCTAGAGGCTATGTATTTCTACTAACAGAGCAACCAACTGTTATTCTACAAAATTAAAGTAAGACTGCACTTCAACATAAACTATAAACATGATTTTAACTAGGTCACTTCAAGGCTATGGCTAAGGGGAGAAAAGGGCTTCTAATTGCTTGCTATTGTAAATGCTGCACAGTCCAATACTTCACAGTGTGAAGAGTAAATTAGAACAACTTTTCATTGACAAAGATTAAACTTTTTCATCATTCCCAAGTTCCTGGAGATTCCCCCCACTGCTTCTATGTGTTTTAAGCTTTTCAATTAAATCTCCTGGGTAGTGGTTGCAAGAATGCCCACTGACAAGGGAATTTTTGTCTCTAGGAGAGTTAAACTATGTTAATAAGTTTGTCCTGGCTGTTCCTGTATGTGCTGAATCTCTCAGTGATGGGCCCTTATCAGCGGACATTGCTACAAAGCAAGCACAGCTTGTATTACCCTGCCATCAGAACTGAACTAACGATAAATTTAGTTTTGGAAGAGAGTTTGTGAAAAGTCAGGAAGTCAAGAACAGTCAACCTTGATAACTCACTTGTTTTCTCTGGGATAATTTATTTTGACATTTAGGATTATGCGCCAGGAATATAAACCCTGGTGAAAAGCCACTGTAGAACGGTATGACAAATACAAGCCTCTGCTTTCCAATTTTCCGTCAACTTTGCCTCCAACTCACCTTGATCCCTCCCACTGAGTGTTTGGAATGCTTTAGTGGGCTGCCACAGAGACNGGATTATGCGCCAGGAATATAAACCCTGGTGAAAAGCCACTGTAGAACGGTATGACAAATACAAGCCTCTGCTTTCCAATTTTCCGTCAACTTTGCCTCCAACTCACCTTGATCCCTCCCACTGAGTGTTTGGAATGCTTTAGTGGGCTGCCACAGAGACCGTGCTGGAATCACAGTGGTTTTGCTCTGTCCCTGGGCTGGAGCAGTCAATTAAAATCAGCTTAGATGAAGTCCTGGGAAAGGTTGTATTTTTTTCTATAAAATATTTCTGGTGGGACTAAGGGAAAAGACAGCTTTCAATTTTAAACTGAATACATGCTTGAATGAAAGATCCAAATACCCATGTGAGACCCTGGCAGTGAGGAAGACTGTGGTAGAAATAACAATAATATTTTAGATTCAAGTATTAATTCTGATCGAAAAGCACAAGCCAGAGAAGGGGATCCCAAGCTTCCAGGAATGAAGTAAAAAAATGAATTCATTTAAGAGATCTTTATCTTCTAAAACCCAAATCTGCCTTAAGCAAGAGAATATCTGCAAGGTATTACAGACGGGAGAAGAGGGCAAACAAATCAACAATTTTATTTTAAATATGCTGTAGGTGTTTAATTAGTTTCAAAACAAGGATTAATGTGAGAGACTGTAGCTGGGAAGGCAAAGGGGTTAAATTTTTTTTTTTTTTTAATGAGCAGCTTAAAAATAAGTTCAGTTTATATTTGACAGATACTTAAAACTCCCAGCCTCAGTGATAGACTGGAAATCTAAAACTATAAAGAGACATACAACTTTGATCCCTTTTTATCTCTCATATGAATGAAAAACATGTTCACCAGCATGTTTTCTGGGCTTCCCTGGTGGCACAGATGTTTATGAATCCACCCGTAATGCAGGGACCAGGGTTAGACCTTGGGTTGGGAAGATCCCCTTAAGGGAGTGGCTACCCACTCCAGTACTCTTGCCTGGAGAATTCCATGGACAGAGGAGCCTGGTGGGCTACAGTCCANGCACAGATGTTTATGAATCCACCCGTAATGCAGGGACCAGGGTTAGACCTTGGGTTGGGAAGATCCCCTTAAGGGAGTGGCTACCCACTCCAGTACTCTTGCCTGGAGAATTCCATGGACAGAGGAGCCTGGTGGGCTACAGTCCATGGGGTTGCAAAGAGTCAGACATGACTGAGCAACTAGTTTTCTAAGCTTTTATTCATAATAGCTTATAGCTTTTATGACTACTTTAAAAATGGGTTGCAGGAAAACTTAAGGGACACCCTTCTGTTGAAAGCTAGTAGTGTGGTATTTACCAGAAAACAGATTTGGAAGTTGGAGAACTGTAGAAGCAGTGTGTTTCAGGGTGATCATTCTGAAGACCTCTGCTTGGGATCCTCCAAGGGATCCATAGTGAATTCAAGATACTCCTTTGTTTTGCCATAATTTTCTACTGAGTTCAATTTAAAATATGCTTATATCTAGGCCATTAGCATTCTTTCCAATTTAAATTAGTCATGAGTTCAGGAGAATTTCTTGGTACATATTTCTGTTAACAGAGTGTTTGAAAATGAAGGTATGTGATCTATAAAAATACTGTTTAAGATTCCTTGAATTTTAATGGACAGTTGAAAAACATAATTAAATTAAAAAGTAAAAAGAAAACTTTCTGTATTTTTGTTCATATGGATTGTGACAGATTATAAAAATGGTCATGACTGTTTGCAGCTCCCCTTATCAAGAGGTGGAGTCTTAGACCTTTATCTCTCAAGTGGGTTGACTTGTGTCTTGTTTAGGTCAAAGGACTGTGGTGGAAATGAGGCTGTCTGAGTTCTCAGTCTGGGTTCCAAGAGGCTTTGCCTGCATCTGCTCTATCTTAGAACTCTGAGCCACCATGCCATTATGCTCAGATTAGCTTCCTGAATGACGAGAAATACTTGGTCAACTTGCCCTCATGCAGCCAACAGCCAACAGCCCCAAGAAACAGAGATGCCAAACAGATGAACTATTGGGTCTGCAGTTATCAGAGACACCCTCTAGGAGGGTGATTATAAAGGAGGTTATTTATAAAGGAGGTAATTTTAATCTCTCTCCTATAGGAGAGAGATTATAAATAACTTTATAAATAAATAACCTTTATAAATAACTCAAATTCTCTGTCTTAGGTCCTCATTTTTGGTTTGAGGCACAAACTCATCTAAATTGCTCTTCCAGACCTTCTCC
Source organism: Neotragus pygmaeus (assembly GCA_006410875.1). Taxonomy (NCBI): domain Eukaryota; kingdom Metazoa; phylum Chordata; class Mammalia; order Artiodactyla; family Bovidae; genus Neotragus; species Neotragus pygmaeus. Next base: position 510,208 of record SJYV01011131.1, on the reverse strand, counting down.
TAACGTATAGCCCACTCAGAGCACTACCTCAATGAACATCGCATTGACTTACTTTCTTTACAATTACAATGTCACTATGATAAGACATGGCTCTAGCTTCTCCTTTGTGCTGAAAATAATGACAATCATTCCGTAGTTCTGTCTGCTTTTCTTCTGCCTCTTTACACTGGACTGTACATTTCTTCCTGTGTTTACTATAATTGAGCTCTGATTCATTTTTACTAATGTTGTTCTTCCTTCTTTGGCAATGCCAGTCTAATCAACAAGTCTCATTCAAGAGAAATGAAGGAAATGTTCTAATTTTATTCTAGAAATATATTCTTCATAATTAAAAGATAAAATATAGTATGGTGAAAAGAAAGGTAGAATTCTTCCTCCCCCCAATAAAAAATGAATGTGCTAATAATATGTTAACTGCTGAGTTTGCTATATAATTGAAAACATCTTTAGGCATTGATCAATTTGCCGTATGCACATCCTCTGAGGCATGGGGACCCAGACTTACTCATCATTTCAACATGATTGCAATTAGAGTGTGGAAGACAGATTGACACACTTTATTCTCTCGGTATGCAGTAATGGATATCTAGAGGAAAGTTAAGAATATGCACGAACAGCTGAAGACAAAAATACTCTACTTCTGTTTACCCTCTCAAGAACTGTTCTGAAACACCAGGGGGTGATTTTTCTTGTACTGATGAGAAGTCACAGTATTAGGAAGTGTTCAGAAAACGCCAGTGAAGCTCTCATAGAATATAAGCTCTTTTTCTTATTTGGCAAATATTCTCTGGTCTCCGGTTTGTGCCAGGCACTATTCTATGCTCTGAGAGTATCACGATGAACAAGACAAAATAGTGCTCTGATGATGCTTATATTTTAGTCTATGAAGATAAATAATTATAATGAAAACAAAAGACAAATAGACAAATGAGAAAAATACTAAATAACAGTTTAAGAAAATTCAATAGGGGGATTAAATAAAGAAAAGATGGAGAGGTGCTTTGGGCTGAATTATGTCTCCCCTAAATTCATGTGTCTTAGCCCACTAATATGATTGTTTTGGGAGATAGGCTTTAGAATAAGGGAGTTAAGGTTAAAAGAGGTCATAACGATGGGGCCCTAATCTGACAAGATCGATGTCCTTATAACCACAGTCCCCAAACTTTTTGGCACCAGGGACCAGTCTGGTAGAAGACAATCTTCCATGGACTGGGGTTGGGGGGATGGTTTCAGGATGATTCAAGCCCATTACTACTGTAAGTTCTCTTTTTAATCTAATGCTGGCCCTGATCTGACAGGGGATAGAGATGGCCCAGAGGCTGGGGCCCTCTGTGCAGAAGAGAAAGAAAGATCCCGGTCTCTTCCTCTCGTCCCTCACCGAGTGCACAGACTGGGGAATGGCTTTGCCCGTCAGGCTAGGAGCTTCATCATGGACTTCAAACCTCAAGAACTGTGGGAAAATAAATTTCTGTTGTTTGAGCCACCCAGTCTATGGTACTCTTTTCCCAGTTTTAGTGAGATATCTCAGTCAACATTATGATGCAACATTGTGTAAGTTTATTATTATTATTATTTTGTGGTGGTTTTTGCCATACATTGACATGAATCTGCTATGGGTGTACATGTGTTCCCCATCCTGATCCTCCCTCTCACCTCCCTCCCCATCCCATCCCTCAGGGTCATCCCAGTGCACCAGCCCTGAACACCCTGCCTCATGCATCGAACCTGGACTGGTAATTTATTTCACATATGATAATATACATATTTCAATGCTATTCTCTCAAATCATCACACTCTTGCCTTCTCCCACAGAGTCCAACAGTCTGTTCTTTACATCTGTGTCTCTTTTGCTGTCTCTCATATAGGATCATCGTTACCTTCTTTCTAAATTCCACATGCATGTGTTAATATATTGTATTAATGTTTTTCTTTCTGACTTCAAGCCTCAAGAACTGTGGGAAAATAAATTTCTGTTATTTGAGCCACCCAGTCTATGGTACTCTTTTAGTGAGATAAAATTGATATCTCAGTCAACATTATGATGCAACAATGTATAATTTTAAGGTGCATGACATGTTGATTTGATTTACTTCTATATTGCAAAATGATGATCATCAGAGTATTAGTATTACCTCCATCAGGTCATATAATTAGCATGTCTATTTTTTTTCTTCTGGTGAGAAGTCTGAAAACCTACTCTTAACCTTCAAGCATATAATATAGTATGAATAACCACAATCACCATGATTGGGATGTGCGTTACATCCCAAGAACTTACTCATATTACAGCTGGAGTTTCTGCACTTTGACCACTATCTCCCCATCTCCTCCACCCTTAGTCCCTGGTAACCACAATTCTAGCCTTCATTTCTAAGAGTCAGGCCTTTTTAGATTCAACTGGTGATGTTTTGTTATAGCAACTCAAGCAGAGTGAGACAAGAGGAAAGTTCACACAATTTTAAAGAGATTCCTTATGACTCTTATTTTTTTCTAAGTTGACACAAAGACACAAAGTATTCAAGCCTGGCGATTGCTCTTACTATAAATCTGAAAATGTTTGTCTTCTCCTGGCCCAGTGCACTCCACCCCTCTTAAATGAATGCTGTGAGAGAATAAAGAAGTCTGAGTAGACAGACCACTCCTTATTTCATCTCACTTCTGACCTAGGAATTTACTGTAGAGGCTACATGACTATGGAGTGATGTGTATACTCCTGATTCACATCCACATTCCCAATTCATTGCTCATATTTAACTTACTTTTTCCTTCATCTCTTCCCAGCTTGCTCGCTCTCTTCCCCTTCCCCATCCCCAGAGGAACCACAATGTAATCTGAAATTCACGTGAAACAGTTCTGTTCACTATCTGCGAAGACTTTGCCAGTTGTTTAAACTGTATAAATCTTAGTTCCTTTATCTATAAATTGGGGAAAGAATAGTTAGATCACAGAGGAATAGATAATATGAAACAAATAAAAGTGCCTTGCCCATGGAAAAATGAGCGCTATTTTATTTACTGTTATTTCTCCTTTCCTATCTTAGTCTAGTCTCTCATGCTTGTGCAACTAGTCCTACACAAGCAAAAGAGCCTAGGCTTTCTCACGGTGTTGCAAAAGGTATTTCTTTATCTGGGATATTCCACGTACCTCTCCTCCACTCCCTAACCCCTCTGCCTCATGAACTCTATGAGGTTTTTCAGGTCTCACTTGGCTCCAATGTTGTAGGTCCTCCTAACACCAGCCACCTCTCACTCATCACAGCTGTCTTCACACTTGTTTGATTGTTCAGTATCTGTCACCCAAGAGTCAAATTTTTACGAAGGCCAGAATTATGTTTGTTTTGTTCCCTATTATATCCATAGCACATATCACTGTTATTAGTATAGAAAGGTGACAAAAAAATTAAAAACCTTCATCTTAATAATTTTCTTCAAAATTGCCCATACAAATGTCATATTTAAGAGTATAATGTGACCTTGGGAAAGTTACTTAACTTTGTATCTTGATTATTTTTAGTCTGTAAATCATGGGGTTGGGTTAATAATAACTAAGTTTTCTTCTGCAGCTACAGATCTATGGATATCTTTACTTTGCATATTACTGAGCCACTCCATCTCATTTGTTTCAATAATTCCTTCTACTTTACTCCCAGTGTTTGCCCACTTACCCCCAATAGTTACAGGACAGAGTGTTCCTTAACAGTAATTTGAAAACCTAAACCTTTTCCTAGCTGCCTAGAGAACAAAGCAAGAAGGACAAGTGCTAATTCACCGAGACAATCTCAGATGTAAACTTCGGTCAGTGGGCTTGCTCACCCTTATTCGTGCTTCATTTCTAGGGGCAATGCATGCAGTTCCCCACCTAGATATGAAACATCCCATATGCTTGACCACTTTTGAAAATAGGTGAGTCATAAAAGTCTAAAATTCAAAGCTACTGCAACCGCCCCCCTACACTCATCCCTTCTCAGAAAAAGGAATCCGTTTTAGAAACCCACTTCATGTTTCAGGACACAGAACTGAAGAGCCTAAACTCGAGTCTGTGAGAGTTGCTCTAAAAGGAACACAGATATGAGAAAAACAGCAGTGCGAGTCCATTGATGCTCAGACACAAATGAAAGCAAAAAGCCAGTGGCACTGCCAGAGCCTCGTTCGAATGGGTGCAGATGGAGGCCTTAAAGCTCCCCCTGAATGAGCCTTCCCTTTGCCCACGACTCGGAAAGCTCTCTTGCGGCTACAATACCCAGCTACTCGATACCAAATGCCACCTTTGAAAGGGAACACGGACTCTGAGGTCCCTTTAAAGTTGTAATTAAAAAGGCTGGAGGAAAGGGGTGTATAAGCCAACTCTCTCTTCTCAGATAAAATTACCTTTGAAGAGTCTCAGGCAGCCAAGTGTGCTCCCGCTATTAAACNAAGAATATATACAGGGACTTCCCTGGCAGTCCAGTGGTTCAGACTCCATACTTCCACTACAGGGCTACTTGTTCAATCTCTAGTTGGGGAACTAAGATCTGACAAGCCTCGGCATGGTCAAATACATATATACACTATGATTCCATGTATACAAAGTCCAAAAACATGCAAAGCTACTTTACTGAGATATCCACAGCTGGACTGGATGGTAACACTGTGAAGAAAAGCAAGGATGTAATTGCCATAAAAGTCATTATCTTTTACTCCATTATCTCTGAAATAGGCAGGTGGAGGGAAATTATGATGAAAAAAGGACACAATGTTACATTCCAAGGTACTGGTGGTGTTCTACTTCTTCCTTCATTTAACCAGTACATTTATGTTTTATAAACTTCTTTATATGCTTCATAATAAAAAAGTTAAAAAACACATTAGTCAAAATTAAAAAATCTTACCCTTTTGAAACAAATAAAGTACATAAATAGAAAAAGTAGGTGAATTTCAAATAGGATCTGAAGTGTGGTTAATAATATACTATCATAGTTTTGATGCATGTTCTAAGATATGGAAGCTGTTAACAATCAGGGAAACTGGGTGAAGGAAATATGGGGTCTCTCTGAACTTTGCAATTTTTCTCTAAGTGTGAAATTAGTTCAAAATAAAATATTTACTTAAGACAAACATCCTAACTTTTATATGTTTTTTTCCCAATCTTTCATATTTTTCTAAATTTTCACTTTTTTTTTCTTTTTTGCTAATATGAGCAACATCTATGGAAATAACCACAGATAATACTTGCAAAGCACTTATTTTGTGCAAGGCACTGCTCCAAGTGCTTAATAAATATGCACTCATTTCATCCTAACAGAATTCCAAGGGCTAGAAGTGATTGCTATCCCCATTTTACTGCTGGTGAAATAGAGACACAGAGAGCTGTGTCTGATGACTAGCCTAGCTGGTAGGTGGCAGAGAGTGGCAACAGTCTGGCTCCACAGTCGGTGCTCGTAATATATTGTCATTACTGAGTTTGGGAAGTACAGAAAAGTATGAAGGAACAGAAACAAAAAGCCAGTCAGATGCAACTTCTATTTTTTATTATAGCACATTCCCTTCCAGACTTTTTTCCTCTGTGTGTTTTAATTTGGTAGACATGAATGTGTAGCCAGATTTTCTTTTGACTCTAAACATCATGTCATACACATTTTCCATGCCACTAAAAATCTAAACAAAGCATTAAAGGCTACATGATATTTTGTGTATAGAGTTGCTACGCTTTGCATACCTGTATCTAGAATGCTGTGTGTTTAGATGTTTCCAATTTCTTTGCTATTATATATAAAGCTGGCATAAATATCCTCATTCTTAATTCATGTTTCCTTTCTGAGTATTTGTTTAATTTCCACTTTTTTTTTTAATCACTTAACTTTTTTCTCTGCTTTTCTTACCATAACTTACTATACAAGCAATTCTATAAATGCACAGGTTACTATTTTAGTATTCATATAAATATTTACAAGTTTTAAAAATTCTCTATCTTATACCACTCAGTATTCTCCCTTGCCATTCAAGAGTGAATGGCAGATTTTCCATGCTTTGGAAACGAGGTGAGTAATGTCTTTCTTCACACCTGATAGAAAGAAGGTCCCAAAGTAAAATGCGATGAGGCAAGGACGGCAGTAACTAAGGATGAGGATACATGTAACAGCTCAGAGCTCATGGTGATGTAGCAAGTGCTCGTTTGGTATGCCGTGTCTCTTACTCCCTAAACCAGGACCACACTGAGACATTGCTATCCCCACTTTACAGATGAGGAAACTCAGGCCCAAACCCAGAGAGCTAGTTTCAGAAGGAGTGGGCATGGAAATAGGGATGATATGGGAGGAGGAGAAACTGCAGACCAGACCCCCATGGGATACGTGTCTCTGAGCACTTATGTCAGATTTGTATTGAATATTTACAGGAAAACACACACACAAATCCCATCAGGTTTGGAACCTTCAATTTAGGACATTCTAACACAAATATTTGCCTTAATTCAATCTACTTGGGATGAGTCTGGGGTAGGAGTGTGGTACATTGAAACCTAGCACCTGAGTTTGTCAGACACATGGAATCTCAGAACCCACTGCAGACCCACTGACTCAGGATCTGCATTTTCACAAGATCTGTGTGTACATCTAAGTCTGAGAGGCACTGCTCTAAGAGTTTATCAGGAAGGATTTCCTTCAGATGTCTTTGAGCCCGATGTAGCCTCTATAAACCATGAAACATGTTTTCTCGGTATGTTCACCAAGAGGCTCAATGCTGACTGACATCAGAGGCTTTCTAGGGACTCTTGGAAATGCAGACGTGGGACCACAGAACTGCAGCTCTGCCAGCTGTCTTCTGCCCTCTTCCTACTTTTCAGTTCAGTTCAGTCGCTCAGTCGTGCCCAACTCTTTGCAACCCCGTGAATTGCAGCACGCCAGGCCTCCCTGTCCATCACCAACTCCCGGAGTTCACTCAAACTCATGTCCATCGAGTCGGTGATGCCATCCAGGCATCTCATCCTTTGTTTTCCCCTCTCTTCCTGCCCCCAATCCCTCCCAGCATCAGAGTCTTTTCCAATGAGTCAACTCTTCACATGAGGTGGCCAAAGTACTGGAGTTTCAGCTTCAGCATCAGTCCTTCCAATGAACACCCAGGACTGATCTCCTTTAGAATGGACTGGTTGGATTTCCTTGCAGTCCAAGAGACTCTCAAGAGTCTTCTCCAACACCACAGTCCAAAGGATCAATTCTTTGGTGATCAGCTTTCTTTATAGTCCAACTCTCACATCCATATATGACTACTGGAAAAACCATAGCCTTGACTAGACAGAACTTTGTTGGCAAAGTAATGTCTCTGCTTTTGAATATGCTATCTACGTTGGTCATAATTTTCCTTCTAAGGAGTAAATATCTTTTAATTTCATGGCTGCAATCACCATCTGCAGTGATTTTGGAGCCCCCCCAAATAAAGTCTGACACTGTTTCCACTGTTTCCTCATGTGTTTTCCATGAAGTGATGGGATCAGATGCCATGATCTTAGTTTTCTGGATGTTGAGCTTTAAGCCAACTTGTTCACTCCCCTCTTTCACTTTCATAAAGAGGTTTTGAGTTCCTTTTCACTTTCTGCCATAAGGGTGGTGTCATCTGCACATCTGAGGTTATTGATATTTCTCCCAGTAATCTTGATTCCAGCTTGTGCTTCTTCCAGCCCAGCGTTTCTCATGATGTACTCTGCATAGAAGTTAAATAAGCAGGATGACAATATATAGTCTCGACATACTCCTTTTCCCATTTGGAACCAGTCTGCTGTTCCATGTCCAGTTCTAAATATTGCTTCCTGACCTGCATACAGGTTTCTCAAGAGGCAGGTCAGGTGGTCTGTTATGCCCATCTCTTTCAGAATTTTCCACAGTTGATTGTGATCCACAGAGTCAAAGGCTTTGGCATAGTCAATAAAGCAGAAATAGATGTTTTTCTGGAACTCTCTTGCTTTTTTGATGATCCAGAGGATGTTGGCAATTTGATCTCTGGTTTCTCTGCCTTTTCTAAAACCAGCTTGAACATCTGGAAGTTCATGGTTCACGTATTGCTAAAGCCTGGCTTGGAG
>SJYV01011131.1:463681-500285 GCA_006410875.1 Neotragus pygmaeus | reverse complement strand
TTCCCTTGGTATCTCTAGTTTTCTTGAAGAGATTTCTAGTGTTTCACATTCTGTTGTTTTCCTCTATTTGTTTGCATTAATCGCTGAGGAAGGCTTTCTTACCTCTCCTTGCTATCTTTGGAAATCTAACTGCAATTAATTGTACTGTGCACTAAAGCTCCAAGGTGGAATGGGCTGGAGGGCATCTGGCAGAGTCCTACAAACAGAAAACAGCAGAGATCCAGCTGCTACTAGGATAAGCTTCCCAGGAAGGACAATCACCACAAAGACAAAACAATGTTACTTCTGGGAGGTAAGGGGCGGAGGAATGATCTCTCCTTATGCTTTTTACAGAAGTGAAAAGATCTGACAAGGTGCTTAGAGATGGCGTCTTCCAACCTCCTTGTTTTACACGTGAAAGAACCAAGAGCTTTTACTGTGATCACATAGCTACTAGCAAGGGGCAGAGTTGGTGTTCCCCTTTGGTTCTTTGGCTTCCAAACCCAGTCCTGCCCCGCAGGTGGTGCTAGAATGGGTTGGTACTTAGCCTCCATTTCCAGCTTTTTCTAGCATACCTCCTTTCAGAAGTAAGAAACTTCCTTTCTAGACTCTCCTATGGTTGGATTGTGGATATGATTTGGGTTCCTTGGATTACATGCACTCCCAAGCTTTCTGAAGGCGAATTAGCACTGCACATCTTTCTGTTCTTTCTGCCAGCACACTCAGCAATGGACGTGGATTATTTGCAGCACAGCTGCCTGGGGGTCAGGAGACATGGAAGGATACTGGCTTTAGCCAGCGCAGATCTAGGACAAGAGATGTGACTCTGAGGGAACATCTGAGACCACAAGGCTTGCTGATCCCTGACTTTCATCAAAACTACTCCCAAGGCAATAGTCCCAGGTAGCTTCTTGACTCCCCATCTTTCTGACAATGGTGAGGCATTGGCTCCTGGAGGGGTGTTCCTCCAACCCCTCCGATGGTTTTGTAAGTACAGTATTAAATCCCTTTTTGCTTAAAGTGCCTAGGGCTTTCCTATTTTCTGCTGCTGAATCCTGACTGAAGTGTGAGGCATAAATTCACAGTAAATTATATTAGGAAGGAGCTCTGCAAAGACCCATTTTTTCCTTCTCTCTCTGATTACTAATGCACAGTATTTGAAACACAAATGTCTTTCACAATGTACTCTTTTTGGAATTTGTATTATATCATCACCCGAGCTTCCTAGAATGGTAGGATATTGAAATATAAACTTTGCCATACATCAAAACTCTAGGTATCAGGAAAAATGTCAGAGGTATCATTTAATTTGCAATGGTAGTGCTTGCAGAAAGAACAACCAAACTTAGCAAGAGTTACTAGAGAATGTCCCTGGCGGTACAGTGGATGAGAATCTGCCTGCCAATGCAGAGGACACAGGTTCGATCCCTGATCTGGGAAGATTCTGCATGCCACAGAGCAACTAAGCCCGTGAGCCAGAACTACTGAGTCCATGTGCTGCAACTACCAAAGCCCATGCACTTAGATGGAGCCTGTGCTCGGCAACAAGAGAAGCCACCTCAGTGAGAACCTGCAAACCACAATGATAGAGTAGCTCCTGCTCGCAGCAATTAGAGAAACTCCCAGCACAACAGTGAAGACACAGCACAAATAAAAATGGAATTAAAAAAAGAGTTACTGGAGGATAGGAAAATTTTAATTTTTCTTTTGAACATTTGTATGCAACATTTTTAATGCTGAGACGTCCTTATTTTGTCACCGTACAGCTTGCATTCATTCATAGAGCACACATTTGGCCCAGAAGGTAGTCCATAGTAAAGACCATACCGAGTTTGAAATGAATTATTTAGAGAAAACATTCATTTCAGAATTCTAGCTAATTTTAATAATAATAATAATAATAATAATAATAATTTGATTTCTGAGATCTTCCTATGCTCTAATCACTGTGCTACATGCATTCTATCTTGTGGGCATTATTGCGTTGAATGGCCCCATGTTGTTTGTCTTTTAGTCACTAAGTCACGTCTGACTCTTGACATCCTGTGAACTCTAACCCACCAGGATCCTCTGTCCATGAGATTTCTCAGGCAAGAATACTAGAGTGGGTTGCCATTTCCTTCTCCAGGGAATCTTCCCGACCCAGGGATCAAGCTTTGGTCTCCTGCATTGGCAGGTGGCTTCTTTACCACTAAGCCACCAGAGAAGACCTCCCACAAAGTAGATGTTATTATTTCCATTTTACAGATGATGAAACTGAGATTCAGTGAGATTAAGCATCTTGCTCAAATACATACAACTTGTAATTGACACAGCTGGCATTTGAACCTAGTCCTTTTTTGACTCAAAAGTTCATAACCAGTCTACCATCATCTCCCCAAATAGTATTTGCCTGAGAGAACAGGACATGTAACGTTTCATATAGCTTTAAGAAGTTCAGGATGTCTGCTGTAAGTTCTAATGTAACCAAAGGATGTTAAGGGAATGACTTAAAAAAAAAAGTATTCTCTTTCCTGGTGAAAATTTTGGTCATGTAAAAATTTATATACATCTTAATTCATGGAGTTCTAGGGAAAGGGACTAGTGGTGTGTAGTCTCAGGAGGTAAACTAGATCGGGTGGGAGGGCAGGAAAATTTCCTTTTTGTTTCTCCCCCTTTACTACTCGAGGGTTCTGTGCCATTTACATTTTGGCAAAGGTTTGTAAGGATCTGATGCTGGCTGGATCTCAACCTTGGTGTGAAAAGGACACACAGAGAAGTGTATGGTGCAAATTCATTAGTCATCAGGAAAAGCCCTCCTCCTCATCACTTTGTCCCAAAGTGGCTCTGAGCATATGCCTGCAACATCCCTTGTTCTTGGTGCTGTGCTAAGAAGCAAGCCCTTATCTGTAGAGAAATGACCTCTCCTGTTTGCTCAACATTTATGACAACGGGAGTGTGGGGAAACAAGATGGCCCCCGCCAACCCCCCCCCACAGCACAGCACTTTATTCACCTGGACGTTGGAGTGCAGATTTTGGCGACTGGGTGCTGGAAGATTCAGCAGTTACGTGGCTGCAAACAAACGCTGGCTGCCCTTCCCTGAGCACAGACGTCAAGCGGGGTCAGGTCCCCGTGGTTCAATGGTTGCATCATTGGCTTTTCTCAAGAATAGCTGACACTAACAGCTATCTGCCCGAGCACAGGCTCAAGGCCCCCAAAGCCCACAGTGCCTCCACAAGCTCCCCTTAGATCTGGACCTTGTGCTCCAAATCAAATACCACCCACGCCACAGCGTAGAAAGAGCTGATTCAGCTTTTGGTGACTCTTCAGTCTCGACCTTTCTCCTATAATCGCTAAGCTTGTTTTTAATCAATGTTTAACTTCTTGATTAATTTCCTTGATTTCTAAGGGCAGTTTTTCACAACTGAGATAATGTGTTCTAAATGCTCGCTGAGCTGTTGGCGCACTGGAAACTGTAAACACTTCAGACTGCTTTTTGTCTCCCTAATACTTTCCCTTATTATGTGGGCTTGCGGAGCCTGTAAATTTAGTCTTTATTCTCTCTTCCATCTGCATAATTGCCAGTGTTTAAAGAACCTCGCTTCTCCCTTTCTTTGCCACTGGGAAAAGGATTGTTTGTTCAGCCTTCACTAAATTAGTATTTTTCCGGCTTCTTATCTCTCATGTCTTGAAGAGGGGTATGTAATTAATTCTGAAACTTTGATGGTTTTCACATTACTCACTGCCTTCTCCTTGACAATTCACCTGCTTTCTACTTTCTTTCTCTCAGATCTATTTACATCGGGATCGGGGGTGGGGTGGGGAGGAGGACTTCTCACTCACATCTTTATTCCATTTGCTTTTTAAAAGGCTTTGTGGTTCTTTGGAAGAAGAGAATGTTATCTGCTGCCACAGAGCCTAACTGCCGGCTCCTTTGTCATTTTGCCTGTGCTCCCTGGGCTACATCCCCCGTCCTTGGGATGCAGGTACTGGACTTGGAGGCGCCGGGTAATCCCATAATGGAACCACACTTAAAAGCTGGACAGCTTCCTTAGAGTACTATTGCTCTAATACATTTCCATTACTGGCATTTGTCAATATGGGACTGAGACAGCAAAGCTATGGGGAGGATATTTGAAAATGGGAGAAAAGACCAGGTTGATATGAATCTTAGCAGATTTTTCCCCAGTGTTTTTTTGCCCTCCTGCCATACCCCCAAACAGATTTCCTTATTTAATTTTTTATTTATTTTCTGCTCTCTGTCCTTACTGCTATTTCTTATAATAGCAAGTGATTTATACTGGAGGCTCTGTAATAGTATTGGCAATCACTCATACACACTGGTTTTTAAACACAAATTGAAGAATGCTGTACATACTATTGTACGTCTTTGTTTTTTTACTTAAACCTTTAACTTGAAGATTATTCCAATCCTTCCCCTGTTCTTTTGTTTTGCAAAAAAAATTATATCAGGTAGTGCATTACCATTTTCCCTTAGCAGTATACGGCGATCCTGTTTCCTTGCTTAAAAATGACTACTTTAACCTGATGTTCCTAATTTTCCATCTTAGGATCCTATCTTGAGTCTCAGTAACTCCCCTTCTGTAGTTGCTAGGTGCTCCATAACTATCTATGGACTGGACTTGAACTGATGCATTTTATGCAGAGAGGTAAATAATAGATTTGAGTAGTCAGAGGCGGGGTTTAGATTCTAAGCATCCAAAGGCTTGCAAGGTGTTTTCAGAGTCTCATTCTTTCTGTTGCTTTATTTCTTTAGAACAACCAGAATTATTTTCAAACCTCTCATCAGAGTGGTGGTGAGTGTTCTCATCACAGCAGGGTAGATGGGAGGGAAACTGATCCTTTGGGTCAGCACTGACATATAATTTAGATTTTTTTCTCTCTGAAATGATTTAGGTATAGACTTGCCAGGAAGCTGCAGGTTGNTGCAGATTTTGGCGACTGGGTGCTGGAAGATTCAGCAGTTACGTGGCTGCAAACGCTGGCTGCCCTTCCCTGAGCACAGACGTCAAGCGGGGTCAGGTCCCCGTGGTTCAATGGTTGCATCATTGGCTTTTCTCAAGAATAGCTGACACTAACAGCTATCTGCCCGAGCACAGGCTCAAGGCCCCCAAAGCCCACAGTGCCTCCACAAGCTCCCCTTAGATCTGGACCTTGTGCTCCAAATCAAATACCACCCACGCCACAGTGTAGAAAGAGCTGATTCAGCTTTTGGTGACTCTTCAGTCTCGACCTTTCTCCTATAATCGCTAAGCTTGTTTTTAATCAATGTTTAACTTCTTGATTAATTTCCTTGATTTCTAAGGGCAGTTTTTCACAACTGAGATAATGTGTTCTAAATGCTCGCTGAGCTGTTGGCGCACTGGAAACTGTAAACACTTCAGACTGCTTTTTGTCTCCCTAATACTTTCCCTTATTATGTGGGCTTGCGGAGCCTGTAAATTTAGTCTTTATTCTCTCTTCCATCTGCATAATTGCCAGTGTTTAAAGAACCTCGCTTCTCCCTTTCTTTGCCACTGGGAAAAGGATTGTTTGTTCAGCCTTCACTAAATTAGTATTTTTCCGGCTTCTTATCTCTCATGTCTTGAAGAGGGGTATGTAATTAATTCTGAAACTTTGATGGTTTTCACATTACTCACTGCCTTCTCCTTGACAATTCACCTGCTTTCTACTTTCTTTCTCTCAGATCTATTTACATCGGGATCGGGGGTGGGGTGGGGAGGAGGACTTCTCACTCACATCTTTATTCCATTTGCTTTTTAAAAGGCTTTGTGGTTCTTTGGAAGAAGAGAATGTTATCTGCTGCCACAGAGCCTAACTGCCGGCTCCTTTGTCATTTTGCCTGTGCTCCCTGGGCTACATCCCCCGTCCTTGGGATGCAGGTACTGGACTTGGAGGCGCCGGGTAATCCCATAATGGAACCACACTTAAAAGCTGGACAGCTTCCTTAGAGTACTATTGCTCTAATACATTTCCATTACTGGCATTTGTCAATATGGGACTGAGACAGCAAAGCTATGGGGAGGATATTTGAAAATGGGAGAAAAGACCAGGTTGATATGAATCTTAGCAGATTTTTCCCCAGTGTTTTTTTGCCCTCCTGCCATACCCCCAAACAGATTTCCTTATTTAATTTTTTATTTATTTTCTGCTCTCTGTCCTTACTGCTATTTCTTATAATAGCAAGTGATTTATACTGGAGGCTCTGTAATAGTATTGGCAATCACTCATACACACTGGTTTTTAAACACAAATTGAAGAATGCTGTACATACTATTGTACGTCTTTGTTTTTTTACTTAAACCTTTAACTTGAAGATTATTCCAATCCTTCCCCTGTTCTTTTGTTTTGCAAAAAAAATTATATCAGGTAGTGCATTACCATTTTCCCTTAGCAGTATACGGCGATCCTGTTTCCTTGCTTAAAAATGACTACTTTAACCTGATGTTCCTAATTTTCCATCTTAGGATCCTATCTTGAGTCTCAGTAACTCCCCTTCTGTAGTTGCTAGGTGCTCCATAACTATCTATGGACTGGACTTGAACTGATGCATTTTATGCAGAGAGGTAAATAATAGATTTGAGTAGTCAGAGGCGGGGTTTAGATTCTAAGCATCCAAAGGCTTGCAAGGTGTTTTCAGAGTCTCATTCTTTCTGTTGCTTTATTTCTTTAGAACAACCAGAATTATTTTCAAACCTCTCATCAGAGTGGTGGTGAGTGTTCTCATCACAGCAGGGTAGATGGGAGGGAAACTGATCCTTTGGGTCAGCACTGACATATAATTTAGATTTTTTTCTCTCTGAAATGATTTAGGTATAGACTTGCCAGGAAGCTGCAGGTTGGACTAAATGCTCTCTTGAGGCCTTTGCCAACCATATGGTTTTATAATTCATGGTAAAATGTTAGAATGACTAATTCACACTTACTTTAAAATAAAGTCAGAGAATCACGCAGATATGAAAAGAAGTTACCCTGTGACCCTAAGTGTTTACAATCAGACTTTCTTTCACAAGTGGATAAGACTACCCCTTGAGTATCATGTTATTTTAATAGCTCTGAGGTCATAAGTTTTGAAGTGTGAATCAGATCCTATTACTCCCCATTTATAGTGCTCCAGAGCCTCCTGCTTGCAAATCTCCTTTTCCATCCAAACCCTTATTGTGGCTCTCCATTTGCACCTCTTCACCACCCAGGACTCTGTTCACCCTGGTCTACATCTCACTCACCTTCAGCGGCATCATAGGATTCCCTAAAGCAGTTGCTCTTTAGGATCGTGCTTTAAAATCACCTGGACTCATGTTTGATAATCTGATTCCTCCCTGCCCTTCCCCTCCTCCACCTTCTGAAAAAGAACTTTTGTGGGGGTAGGACCCCAGAGCAGATATAATATTTTGAAACTTCCCTGGGTTTCTGATACACACCCATATTTAGGACTTCTGCCTCATAGGGAAGTCCTAGCTGCTGGCCTGCCACCACATGGCATCCCCCATCACCCCCTCACCGTCCTGCCATCCCCCATCATCCAGGAATGCTGACAACTGGGCTGACTCCTTAAAGTCCAGACCAAGGAAAATCCAGACCGACGGGAGATTGGATTCCCTCTCCAGTTTCCCTGGAGTCTGCCATTTGACTTTCTGCTTCCTGTCTCAGGATTGCCTCTCTACCCAACATTCAGTAGATATGGACTCATCTTCAAGAGAGACCTCCTCCCCACCCACAATGTGGCCAGTAGGTGATGGGCTCAACAACGCAATTGCACCAGCATATGACAAAACACAGCCCAGCGCACTCAGCTCCCCCCAACACGGTCTGAATACCTGAGGCTTATTCCAAATTTCTACAGAACCTGTTGGTTTTTGGTGTTTTACTACCTCTTTTGTTATGCATATTACGTATCTCCATCTGCACAGCTCCCTTCAAACCAAGCCCTTCAGGTGTCCCTTGGGCGAGGCCGGTGCCCACAGTAATTATGGAAACTCTCCCCTCACTCAAGTCTGATAGTTAAGTGCCAACACCTGATCTCTTTTATTTTAAGACCCTGTCATCCCCACTGTGCTCATCCAGCCTGATTCTGTGACTTCCTCTTCCACCCTCCATCCTGCCCGCAAAGATGACTACATCTAACGACTTAGTGATGCTGGAGTCCCCTCCCCAGCCCCTTCCTGCTCTGAAGGGTGTGCCCCCCAGAACCTGTTGCTAGGGGCTCTCAGGGCCTCACAGTCACTCTAGCACCCGCCTTCCCTGCCTTTTATTGGAAAATTTAAAGTAAACAATTCAGTAGAATTTAGCTCATTCATGATGTTGTGCAATCTCTTCTATCTAGTTTCAGAGCATTTTCGTCACTCATAAGAGACCCGGTAACCCTAAGCAGTCACCCTCCCCTCTCCCCACAGCCCCTGGCAACCACGAATCTGATTTCTGTCTCTATGGATTACCCTCCTCTGGACTTTTCACAAGAGCACAGGAATTGCACTGGCCCAGCTTCAACACTGCTTTTGTAGGAGACCATAACTTGCTCAGTCTGAGGTTGACTTTTAGTTATGTCCACCCTGAACCAAAAAACTGTGGCCGGGTGGGTGGGAGGCAGGGTCACCGAGTCTACTAGGCAGGGGGGCTGTTGATTGTGTTTCTTTTGGAAATAAGTGTAAGAAAGCATGCCAAGGTGATATCCCTAAAACAACACTTGGACATAATTTGCAAAAGTCTGCTTTGCTGGGGAAAGAACTGAGAAACCCAAAAGCCTGAGTAGAGAAAACACAAAGAACAGGAATACTGAGGAGAGAAGTTTTACAACTTCATAATTTTGCAAGTGCTGAGCTGGATGGTCCACAAGAATTCTCTACAGTGGAGACTTCTAAATTTTGGTACACATCAGAATCTCCTGTATAGAGGCCTGAAACACTCTGCAGATTTCACTGGGTGGGAGGAAAAGGGTGTTGAGAATCTGTATTTAAAAAATATACTCCTCTGATGATCCTGATGTACCCAGAAGTGGAGAAAAAACTATCCTATGGGAATTTTTAGTAAGAGGAGAATTAAAACTAGAAAATCAAGCTTCATTCTTGGTCTGAAAATTCCTTCTCAGCAGCCTGCCATCTGCCGTGGCTCTAGGGGGTAATTACAGCAAATGAGAAATTAGAATGCATTTTAAAGCTTAATAATGATAATTGTAATAATAATAATAATATACTAAAGAGGCAGTCAGGTGCTATGACAGAAAAGGATACAATTATGTAGGAGAAGAAAGGAATCTGAATTCTAATCAGGAATTTTCACAGAATGTTGAGACTTCCAAGCCAACTGTAAGTCACAGGGACTAGGTGTATCCTTTCCCCTGAAACACATGGGAAAAATCTGGACAAAATAACAAGGTGGTAAGATCAATCACATATATTCATCAATAACAAGATTCATATAAAACTCGTCTTTTATTTTTACTAACTATAAACAATCAGAGGTTGAAATTAAAACAAAACAGTGCTATTTACTATAGTGTCAAAAATCATGAAATACTGAGGATAAAATCTGACAAAGGATAAGCAAAACAGGTACATTCAAAAAACATAAAACATTACTGAGAGAAATTAAACAATCTCTACTAAATTGAATTATACTGTAATTGTAGGTCAAAATGCCTATCACAATTCTTGCAGGATTTATAGGAACTGACAAACTGAATTGAAAATTCACATAGAATTATAGGAACTTAGCCTAGCCAAAACAACTTTCTTTTTAAAATTTACTTTCTAGTTGGAGGAAAATTGCTTTATCATATTGTGTTGGTTTCTAAAACAGCTTTAAAAAGAGCAAAGTTGATCTACTAACACTACTTGATTTGAGGACTTATTTTAAAGCTACAAAAATAAAAATATAGGATATCGATGTAAGATAGACAAATTGATCAATGGGACAGAATAGGGAGTCCAGAAATTAGATGTACACATACATAGACAACAGATTTTTCACAAAGGTTCAAAAGTGGTTTAGTGGAGAAAAGATGATGCTGAACAATTGGGTATCCGTAGGTGACCAATTGAACTTGGATCCATGCTTTGCACCACATATAAAAAGTAATTAAAAATGTATCATAGACCTAAAGATAAACTGAAAAGTATAAAATTTTTGGAAGAAAACATAGAAGATAATTTTGTGGTATTGGGCTAATAAAAGATTTGATTTAGATATAACAGTAAAATATAGTCCTTAACACACAAAATTGATAATAGGATTTTATAAAAACCAAAAACTTCAGCTCTTCAAAATGTTAGGGAAAACACTGACTCAAATTGCCCACCCTGGCCACGTACCATAGTGACCACTTGTATGAGTTATTTTATGACCAGAGGTCCTGATAAGGAACATGGAACTAACGAGCCAACAGCAACTGGAAGAATTTGGGAAAGGTCAAAAGAAGATGCCACACATCCTACCAACCTCCTGGAATCCTTGCTGGAATCCATCTTGGCTGAGTGATGTGAGTGCCACCAGGAAGGACCCCGAGTCAGAGTGATTGGCCAGAGACAACTTGGAAACGAAGCTCATCACCATAAAGTCAGAGGCTGCTAGGCAGAGCAGGCCTCCTGGGTTCCCTTGCCCTCCCGTTCTCTACCCAGTCACCCCTTCCCAGTGAAGTCTCTCTCTCTGCCAGCAACCTGTGTCTCTTCAGACAATTCATTGCTGAGAGTTAGACAAGAACCCAGTCTCAGGCCTTGTAAAGGGTACCCCTTCCTGCAACAAAAATACACTGTTAAGAGAATGAAAAGAGAAACCACAAACTGGGAGAAAGTATTTGCAAATCACATACTTGATAAAAGGCTTGTATGTTGAATACTCAAAGAATATTCAAAACTCAGAGAATGACAATCAACCCAATTTTAAAAAATGGGCAAAAAATGTGAATAGACACTTTACTGAGAAAGACATACAGTTAGCAAGTAAACACATGTAAAGATGCTCAATGTCATTGTCATTATAGAAACGCTAGTTAAAATTACAATATATTTAATGTAACCAGTTAGAATGGCTAAAATTAAAATTAACCAACTGTACCAAATGTTGGTGAGGAAGTAGATGAATGCAACTTTCATACATTTCTAACGGGGAGAAAATGGTACAGTGGCTTTGGAAAACAGTGTGGCGATTTCTGAAAAATTAAATATACACCTACCATATGATCTAGCCATCCCACCCCTAGATATCTTCCCAAGAGAAATGAAAACATTTGTACCCACAAATGTTCATAGCAGTTTTATTTGTAACAGACTCAAACTGGAAACAGCCCATATTTCTCAACAGCTAAATGGTTTGATTATGGTATATCAGTACAGTGGAATACTATTTAGCAATAAAAAGAGACTATTGATACTAGCAACCATGTAGATGAATCTCAAAATAATTATTACATGTAACAGAATAGAAGAAGGGTGCATACTGTATGATCCCACTCATATGAGATCCTAGAAAATACAAAGTAATTAATCTAGAACAATGAAAGGCAAAGTGGTTGCCTGAATATGTGTGTGTTCTCCTGTATGCAGGCAGAGGGCCAGGCTGGGTGGGAGAGTCAGTTGAGGGGATAGATTGTAAAGGTAATGAAGAAATTGAGGGGGCAATGATATGTTTATTATTTTGATTGTGAAGTTATTTCTACACATGTCAAAGTTTATCAAGTTGCGTGTTTTAAATGTATGCAATTTATTATTAAATATATCTCAACAAACTGTTTTTACAAAAGGAAAATCTCATTAGGGTTTCTTACTTCCTGTGGTTCTCCAATAGCAGCAGGAAGAAGGGGTCTAGAGCAGAATCTGGTGACAAAGCAGCCCCAGGTGATTGGGCCGGCGCTCAAACCCCCAGGAGCACTTCCCAGGGACTCAGTACCCTCCAGTGCTAAGGCAAGAAAATGTTCCAAAGGATGGCTCTGACTGTATTTGAATTATAATTAAAGTTGAAAATAACCCCAAATGAATAAAGACTTCCCAGCTAATGTGTTACTCCTAATTTAACCTAATTGGTCTCTGAATAAGAGCTTCAGCCTTTCTCAGAGGCAAAATTTTCCAAATGAAGTGACTTTAAACTGCTAAGTAATTGTAAACTGGGGGGGCTTCATCACAAGAACAACTGTTATTGTTCCTTGATTACTTGTGCAATTGGATTGTTTGCTCAGTACCGTTAGAACCCATGGGACTCAGAGGTGGAGGCCCTTACAGCACATAAAATATTTTACAAGACCTACTGGAATGGAGAGTTTCCCATAGCAGATTGGCCTGAAACAGCTGATTTTCTGAATTATCTTGATTTATCTTGATTTTCTGAATATTTGGAAAATCTTAAAGCCTATTTCAGGCTTCCCTGGTAGCTTAATGGTAAAGAATCCACCTGCAACCCAGGAACTGCAGGAGANCAATAAAAAGAGACTATTGATACTAGCAACCATGTAGATGAATCTCAAAATAATTATTACATGTAACAGAATAGAAGAAGGGTGCATACTGTATGATCCCACTCATATGAGATCCTAGAAAATACAAAGTAATTAATCTAGAACAATGAAAAGCAAAGTGGTTGCCTGAATATGTGTGTGTTCTCCTGTATGCAGGCAGAGGGCCAGGCTGGGTGGGAGAGTCAGTTGAGGGGATAGATTGTAAAGGTAATGAAGAAATTGAGGGGGCAATGATATGTTTATTATTTTGATTGTGAAGTTATTTCTACACATGTCAAAGTTTATCAAGTTGCGTGTTTTAAATGTATGCAATTTATTATTAAATATATCTCAACAAACTGTTTTTACAAAAGGAAAATCTCATTAGGGTTTCTTACTTCCTGTGGTTCTCCAATAGCAGCAGGAAGAAGGGGTCTAGAGCAGAATCTGGTGACAAAGCAGCCCCAGGTGATTGGGCCGGCGCTCAAACCCCCAGGAGCACTTCCCAGGGACTCAGTACCCTCCAGTGCTAAGGCAAGAAAATGTTCCAAAGGATGGCTCTGACTGTATTTGAATTATAATTAAAGTTGAAAATAACCCCAAATGAATAAAGACTTCCCAGCTAATGTGTTACTCCTAATTTAACCTAATTGGTCTCTGAATAAGAGCTTCAGCCTTTCTCAGAGGCAAAATTTTCCAAATGAAGTGACTTTAAACTGCTAAGTAATTGTAAACTGGGGGGGCTTCATCACAAGAACAACTGTTATTGTTCCTTGATTACTTGTGCAATTGGATTGTTTGCTCAGTACCGTTAGAACCCATGGGACTCAGAGGTGGAGGCCCTTACAGCACATAAAATATTTTACAAGACCTACTGGAATGGAGAGTTTCCCATAGCAGATTGGCCTGAAACAGCTGATTTTCTGAATTATCTTGATTTATCTTGATTTTCTGAATATTTGGAAAATCTTAAAGCCTATTTCAGGCTTCCCTGGTAGCTTAATGGTAAAGAATCCACCTGCAACCCAGGAACTGCAGGAGATGGGGTTCAATCCCTGGGTTGGGAAGATCCTTTGGAGGAGGAAGTTGCAACCCACTCCATATTCATGCCTAAGAAATCTCAAGGAAAGAGGAGCCTGACGGGCTACAGCCCATGGGGTTGCAAAAGGAATCAGACATGACTTAGCAACTAAACAATAACAACAACAACAAAGCCCATTTGTTGAAGAAATGAGCAGCCTGTGCCACTCACTCAAATAACCTCCAACTTACTATCCTTGTGTTTGGAAACATCGATTTTTACTTAGCCCAGGGATCTAGGTTACGAGCTCTGAGGTTGTCCCATGGAATCAGTATCTTGATTGTTCAATAGTTTTTGAGGTGTAGCCAGTTATACCTGGGAAGGCTGCTGGAGCAGAAATGAGTGGAAAGGAAGATCTCTGTTTTAGACCATTTCTCATCAGCTGTGTGATGTGGCCATGTGCTTGGACCCCTCTGAGACACAGGCAGAGAGAACTGGTGGGAAGAACTATTCACCTGCTGCGCCAGTGCTCAGTGGCTTATTAGCAGGCAAATCATTGTACTGCTTTCATTCCCTCCTCAAGCAATAATTGCTACTTCAGAGAGTTGCTGTTAATACTGAACATGATCAGCTATGTGAAAACATTTTGTACTTGCTAAAAATTTTCTTTTTGTCATCTGTAAAATGAAGAGATTTAATCAGAGGATTTGAACAGTCCTGTATCAATTCCCTGTGTCCGCCATAATAAAGTACCATAAATTGGGTGACTTAAAAATACAGAAATGTATTCCCACACATTTCTGGAGGTTAAATCTGAAATCAGGGTGTTGGCAGGACTGTATTTCCTTTGATGGCTCTAGGGGAGAAAGCCTCCTTGACACTTAGCACTTGTGGCGGGCGGGGCAGGGAGGAGGGGGTCCCAAGTGCTTCTTGGCTTCTGGCTAAATCACTCTAGCCTCTGCCTCCATCTTCAGAATGGGAAATGACAGGAACTCTCATATATTGCTGGTAGGAATGCAAAATGGCACAACTTCTCTGGAATGCAGTTTGCAGGTTTCTTACAAAACTAACGTACTCTTGTCATACAAACCAGCAATCATGGTCTTTGGTATTTACTTAAAGGAGTTGAAAAGTTATGTCCACACAAAAACCTGCAGAATGATGTTTGGAGCCGCTTCAGTCATTATTGCCAAAACTTGGAAGCAACCAAGATATCCTTCAGTAGATGAATGGTTAAATAAACTGTGGTTCCTCGAGATAATGGGATATTATTCAGCACTAAAAAGAAAAGAGTTATCAAGCCACGAAAAGACATGGAAGAAACCTGAATGAATATTATTAAGTGAAAAAAGCTCATCTGAGAAAGCCACAATGTGTATGATTCCAATTATGACGTTTGGGAAAGGGCAAGACTATGGAGATACTGAAAAGATCAGGGGTTGCCAGTGGCAAGGTTGTGGGGAGAAATAAATCAGAAGAACAGAGAGGGTTTTTAGGGCAATGAAAATATTCTGCATGACATTATAATGATGAATACATGTCATTATACATTTGTCCAAACCCATTGAATGTTCAACACTAAGTGTGAACCCTAATGTGAACTATGGATTTTGAATGATGATGTGTCAATGTAGCTTCATTTCGGGAAACAAATGCACCATTCTAGTAACTGAGGCTATGCATGTGTGGGACAGAAGGTATTTGGAAACATCTCTATACCTTCCTCTCAATGTTGTCGCAAACTTCTGTCTAAAAAAAATTTTTTTTTCTAACATTTTTTATTTGGCTATACTGGGTCTTAGTTGCAGCACGAGATCTTTGATCGTTGTTGTGCTATGCAGGACCTTTAGTTGTGACATGTGGGGTGTAGTTCCCTGACCAGGGATTGGGAGCACAGAGTTTTAGCCCGTGGACCATCAGAGAAGTCCCCCCAAATAGAGTCTTCTTGGATATATGAAATGAGTGGGGATAGGAATGTGGAGCTTCAAGGGGTGATCTGGGATGGAGATTGGAGTTAGTAGCTATTAGAAAACAGATGGTAATTAAAGCCAAGGACCGGCCATGGGAGATCCCTGAGAAGGTCCATGAAGAGCTTCCGAGGGGCAGAAGACAAAGCAGAAGGGCGTGTGACCAAGGAGCCTAGGCAGTGTTGCGAGAAGAAGGGTGTAGTCAACAACGTCTAATATTCCTGAGAAGTCAAGGGGATGATTGAAAATGTACTCCGGATTTAGCAACATGGAAGTTATCAGAGACCCTGGCAAGGGTTCATTCAATGAGTAAGTATGAACAAGTAGACGTCAAAGTTAACCCATAGTGGGGTGTGAAAATGGAGCAAGTTTTTATACTCATTGACCTTTTTTACATTTTCTCAAGACTTGACTGTGAAATGGCAGCTGGAGAGTAGTAAGGGGGTCAAGGGAAGGATTTTGCTTGTTTTTCTTTTAAGATGTAGGGTTTGTACATGTTCATGGATAACGACAGATCCTTTTGTGAGGAGGTAGCTGAATATGGAAGAAGGAGACACTCCACAGCGTGGGAGGGTTTTCTGAGAAGGGAAGCAGGGGTGCTTCAAGGGTCAGAGGCAGGATTGGGCTTTAGGAGGAAGAAAAGAAGGTCAGATCAGAGGCAGATGTAGTTAGCTTTCTCATTTGGGCAGGAGAGGTTGAAGAGGTCCTACCTGAAGCTTTTATTTAATCATTGAAGTTGGAGGTGAGGGGCTGGACATTTGAGAAAAGGTGAATGAGTTGATTGGAGAAATGTCCAACCGTGTGTGGGTTTATGAACCTATGGTGTGACAGTTGGCATGACTCTCTCCAGCGGAGTGCCCAGAGGAGAGAGAGAGCAAGGAGCTGGATTTATCCTGGCAGAGGTGGTGAAAAGACTGGAGGGCAAGGAGACGTGAGTATTGTCACGAATGCCATTGAAATGATGCCTTGTAGGATCGATGCTGAAAAGGAAGGCTGGAACAAAATTGCTGGTGGAGTAGCAAAAAGTAGAGGATGATGACCAAACCAAGTTCACCCTTCCCTTCCTCTGTGAATGCTTCCCCAGTTACCGCGTGGAGAAATGTGTCTGGCTTCCTCCTGGCTCCTGAGGCATCCATGGGTGTATCGTCCCTCACCTGATACAACAGTTATTTATATTTATGACACTCAACAAACATTTCTTGCACCTACTATCTGTCAAAGAATAATGCAAAGACTATCAGAACCATACACAAATATAATAATAACAACAACAACAAGAAGATAATGCTGAGTTTTTTTTTTTTCTTACAAGGGAAGTGAAGAAATTCACTGACATGTTTTCTGGGAGGGGAAAATTCAGATTTTACACCTCAGAAATTAGGAAAAATAGGTTTTGTGGTAGCTATGCTAAATAAGGATGGATGCATGTACCCCAGATAGGACATCTTAGAAAAATACAATACAATCAGTACAATATAATAATACAAAATACAATCAATACAAAAAATACAATGCAATCCCCTGTGTATTGGTCCCAAAAGAGTCTCCAGTGAGTTCTACTATGGGTCTAGCATCCTGAGTCAGTTAGCACCAGTTGAGGTGAAGCAGCAGTCCATTGTCATCTCTCCTCAGCAAGTGCTGCTCTGAGTGAAAACATTATTCTTTTACAGCACGATGTGTTGTTCTGTGTCCTGGGTCAGCAAGGGCAGTTCCTGGCTTCCTTGGAGCTTGGAGTCCAGCGTGCAGAGCAGAAAAGGGACAGAGCACAGTAATAAGTGGATGATGGAGAAGGTCCAAAGGGCAGTGTGGGCCCATAAGAGGGTAGCTGACCCAGCCCCTAGGGAGCTGGACCTCAGAGACCTCTCTGGTGGCCAAGGATTACCAGGGTAAGTGAGAGAGGGGTGGGCTGTTTCAGGCAGGAAAATAGCAGATGGCCCAGCTTTGAGACTGGAAAGAGATGGGCCTTGGGCAAGACCTTAACTCCACAGATCCTAGAAGCCAGACAGTAGACAGTAGACTCCTAAGGTGCTTTCCCCGCGGCCTAGCTGTGTGACCTGGGGGAACTACTTAACATCTCCAAACCAGTTTCCTCATTAAAGTGGAATGAGTGAAATCATAGCTGCATTTATTCATAAGCGTGTGTGGGATCAAGTGAGACAATTTGTTTAAAACCATACTTTGCACAACGTTAGGCATAGAATGAGCACTCAACAAACATTAGCTATTATTACTACTCTGAGTCAAAGAATGTAAGAGAAGGAAGACATTTTGCAAAAACGTTTAGTTTCACCTCCTTATTTTAGAAATAAGGAAGTTTGGCCCAAAGAGATTAAGTGACATTCATAATTAAGATGAGCTGGTTTTTTATCAGAGTTGGGCCTGGAATCTGAGTGTTCTCTTTCATGGTCTCATCCCATGAGATAGAATCATGTTTAGTGCTAGCGTTCAAATTCTAACTCTGCTACTTATTACTGTATGGCATTAGGCAGAAGGGTAAATCTGCCCAAGTTTTATATAAATGAGTTAAGAATCTCAGGAGATTGTCATAGGGATTAATCAGAGACAGGCTGTGGGGGCACATTCAAGAAACCCAGCCCATGGATGATTCATTATGCCCCTTTTCTGACCTTTCTGCTATTTTGCTAAAATGATGACGGTATCACTAGCTGGGGCATAGATGAGTGCCCAGCTGGATGGTGAAATGGTCAAGACCTCTCTGTGCAGTCTTTGGTCCAGGGCAGTGGCCTTGAAGAGCTTGTCAGGTTTGGTAGGTGCAAATTCATTGTCACAGAGGGAGCTCCAGGACCAAATGCGCAAACAAGTGCAGGGGCCTGTTTTGGGGAGTGAGGGAGCTGAAGCGTGGAAGAGGGTGAAGAGGGGAATTGAGGCGTGGGGTTTAGTATTGTGCAGTGGTGGTTTTAGACATCCTGCTCAAAAACTGACATTTTTCCTCTGCCAATAGGAAGCCTTGAGAGATTCTAGAGTGAAGAAGTGACAAGATCTGAGTATCTTCAAGAGCAGTAAAGCATTAAGGGCAGAGAATGAGAGGATGGGAACTGGCAAAAAGTGGGGAGATGGGAGAGCTGTTTCAGAAGAAGAATGATTGGGTGTGAGGGCCCAGGGGTGCCAAGATTAGCCCCAGGAATTTGGATTACTGGCCCATGGTCACCCTGAGATTACAGGCTTACGTGGTCAGAGAGCTGGCAGTGGCATCTTGCTTAAATTGTGCTCAGGGTCCCGGATTTATTCCACATGGTGTCTGAAGTGTGGGGACCTCTGAGTAGCTCAGTACCTATGTACCTAATTACATGTCCCCTTGGAAGCCCTTATGCAGTCAAGACCCTGGAATTAGAAGGGGCTTGCATTCTCAGGAAACAAAATTACACAATAAATGATACAAAACCATTTCAGGGAGCAAAGAATGCCAGGAAGCACATGAAGCAGGGCAATGAGGTACAAACTGATCATAGGAAGATTTCTTAGGAGATGACCTTTGATTCAAGTGCTGTGCTGCCTGCGTTCAGCCATATCCGACTTTTTGTGATCCCATGGACTGTAGCCCGCCAAGCTCCTCTGTCGATGGATTCTTTTCCAAGCAAGAATACTGGAGTGGGTTGCCATGCTTTCCTCCAGGGGATCTTCTCCATCCAGGGAATGAACTCATGTCTCCTACATCTCCTGCTTTGGCAGGTGGATTTTTTGCCATTGAGCCACCAGGGAAGCCCCTTTGATTCAAGACTGAACAACAAAATGAATGGGGCAAATGAAGAGCTTATAGAAAAACGTACATAAGAATAAGCAAAGAGGGCAGCAGGTGTGAAGTTCAAGGTAGAAATGGGTTGGAGTATTCAGGGAACAGGGCTTCCTGGGTGGCAACAGTGGTAAAGAACCCAGCTGCCAATGCAGGAGATGTAGGAGACATGAGTTCATTCCCTGGATGGAGAAGATCCCCTGGAGGAAAGCATGGCAACCCACTCCAGTATTCTTGCTTGGAGAATTCCAAAGACAAAGGACCCTGGCGGGCTACAGTCCACAGGGTCTCAAGGAGTCAGACACGAGTGAAACGACACCGCACAGACACTCACACATTCAAGGAACTGTAAGAAGGCCAGGGTGGCTAGAATGGGGTGAGGGGGCGGGATGAGGAAGAGCCATGGAAGNAGAATTCCAAAGACAAAGGACCCTGGCGGGCTACAGTCCACAGGGTCTCAAGGAGTCAGACACGAGTGAAACGACACCGCACAGACACTCACACATTCAAGGAACTGTAAGAAGGCCAGGGTGGCTAGAATGGGGTGAGGGGGCGGGATGAGGAAGAGCCATGGAAGATAAGGTTAGAAAGAGAAGCCACCGCCAGATGATGAAAGGCCTGAGAATAAACTGTAGGGGGTCAAATCGAAAGTCAGGAGGCGAGCTGAAGGAAGTTGATTCAACCTCTGCTTGGTTGCCTGTCAAATGCGTGAAGATTCTGTCATATTCCTCATACATTTTTACTTTTGCACCACATATTTTTAGCTCCTTCTATTGTTCCTCATATTATATTTTCGGTTCCTCCAACGGCTCCTCATATGGCAAAGCCCTGTAGCTTTTCATGTCCTCTCTGACCTTCTGGCTCCATGAAACTCCTCCCACACCATGCTCCATTCTACAATTGCTCCTCCTCTCCTGTCCATCCCATGACCTAGGGATCCATTCTCCTACCTAGAAATTAGCCTGCTTTTCTTACCCCCACTGATAGTAACTAGGCTAATGATTGCAACTGCAGGATGGGACTCAAAGTGGAGGAGAGGGCTCAGCCAGCCCTGTAGGGACCTCTGAAGCTGGACTGACCCATCAGAGTAGTCTGAAGGTAGGGCAGGGGGGCCAGAACTTCTCTCCCCCTACCAACCTGTCATTGGCTCTGGGCTGCTATGGGGAAGGTCATGACACAGGAGAAGTGGCTCTCTTGTGTCCAGGAGGTAGTTCCAGGAGCTGGAGAACAAGTTCTTTATCCTCGGTGAGGAACTGGTGACATGCTACAGCATCCACTATGATAACCAAGACGACTAGGAACCGAGGTGAGGCAAGGGTCTCTCTGTATCTCTCAGCTTCCCTTTCCTGTGTCATCACTCAGACCCTCTCTTCCCTTGAAGGAAAGTGTATGACCAATGGTATTTCCAGGCTTATGTTCTACCAGCTTAGATTTACCCACTGGTTCCAACAAAAATCCAATGTTGAACTCCTACTGGTCCAGATAAGTGATCATTCCTCAGCCAATGATTGTCATATAGGGATAACACTGGATCTGCTCTAGTTTATTTATTTACTTTAATAATTTTATTTATTTTTTATCTTTGATTGTGCTGGGTCTTTGTTGCTGCATGTGGGCTTTCTCCAGTTGCGAGCGGGGGCTACTCTTTGCTATGGTACACAGGCTTCTCATTGTCCTGGCTTCTCTTGTTGCAGAGCACAGGTTCTAGGGCACATGGGCTCTGTAGTTGCAGCTTCTGGGACCTCGAGCACAGGCTCATTAGTTGTGGCACACTGGCTTAGTTGCTGTGTGGCATGTGGACTCTTCCCAGACCAGAGATCAAATCCACGTCTCCTTCACTGACAGGCAGATTCTGAACCACTGAGCCATCTGGGAAGCCCTCTAGTTTATTTTAAAAATGCAAATAATCATGAACATTAGCACTTTGCCTGTTTATAGGTCAAATGAAATACATCAATAAAAGCATAGCACATGAAAATTAATAGATGGTCAATCTACTGCTATTGTTAGGATTTAGATAGTTATCAAGGGTTGGTATCCAGGACTGAACATTCTGGAGCCAACAGGAACAAGAAATAGCATGAGAGCTGAGTTGAATTTGAGGCACAGTGAGTCAACCATGTTCACAAGCTGGATGATTTTTTTAAAAATAGTATTTGTTCCTTTGTCTGCGTCAAGTCTTAGTTGTATCATACAGGCTTTTCTAGTTGTGGTATGTGGGCTTAGTTGCTCTGCAGCATGTGGGATCTTAACTCCTCCAGTGGGGATTGAATCTGCGTCCCCTGCATCACAAGGCAGATTCTTAACCACTGGACCACCAGAAAAGTCCCCAAGGTGGAGGGTTTTGATGGGAGAAGGATAGTCAGTAAGTCTGGAGAAAAGCATTTCATATAAAAGGACAAATGCCACTTAACTCTTTGCTTCTTGGGCAACTTTTCAGGAGAAATACTGCAGTATGCTAAAAGCAGGGGGAAAGACCTTGGAAAAGAAATATTTCCTTTAATATAAAACTTGAAATATAAAGACTAATATATTGGGCCTATCATTGGGTAATAGCAGCTCTGTTTAAGTGTTTATCCCCTTATGTGCCAGACATTTAGTCCCTTGGGATCTCAGATTTGGTGGGACATAAAAGGCATCTAGTTCAGCCCAGCCCAGCCCTCCTGAAGTTTATTCCCTTGGAAACCATCTCTAATAAGAGGTGAAATGCTCAGGACTGGGGTGGGGCAGGCCTGCTGGATTCTGAGTGCCAGCTCTCCCCAGCCTGGAGATGCTAACCAGTTACCCTATCTCACTAAACACATTTGATTTGCCTGTAAAGTAGGATGGTTGTTTCAGTTCAAAGGGGTGTCATGATGGCAGAATGCTCAACTCCCAGCTGGGCAAACAGGACACACTAAGAACCCCAAAGCTCATCCATCTAGCTCATCTGTTGCTTCCAGTCACCCACAATGGAGGGAAGCCCACCACTTACAAAGGTAACCATCCCCTTATATAGACCACTTTGCATGGTGGTCAGGTACACAGACTCTGGAGCTAGATGGCCTGGGTCACTTATCTCACTGAGCAATATTTTGTTCATCTGTTAACTGGGGGTAATGTTTGTAGCCATCTTATAAGATTATACAGTGATGCAGGTATACAGTGATGCTTAAGAACCTCCACGTTCACCCTACAGTAAGTATCAACACGTGCTATGTAAGCTTTGCTATGTGAATAGTGACTATTGAACTGAGGAAGACAATACTCAAGAGTGTGTTGGTTGGAAAGGACAGTTTGGTTTATTCAGGAGGCCAGCAACCTGGGGAAAAGGCAACCTCATATCCAAGGAACAACGCCAAAGATTCTGCTCTACCATGAAAGTTTTTAAAGAGGTGACCAGAGCCTTCATTATCCTCCACTCTGTGCAGGCTCCCTTCTGATTGGTTGGTGGTGAGTTAACAGGGTAGTATTTCTGGCATCTTGAGCTTAGCCTGAAGTTACCATCCTCCACCTGGGTAGGGGCCTGAATTCCTACAGAAGAGCGCCAAGGTATTCTTGTGTATTTTACTTGAGGAGGACCCAGGACCTGGCCCCAGGGCTGCATTATTGTTTCTTGACTGCTCCTCTTCATTTCTGCGTTCCCTCCTTTTTGTTGTTGTTCAGTCACTCAATCGTGTCCAGCTCTTTGCGACCCCATGAACTGCAGCATGCCAGGCTTCCCTGTCCTTCACTATCTCCTGGAGTTTGCCCAGATTCATGTCCACTGAGTCAGTGATGCCGTCCAACCATCTCATCCTCTCTTGCCCCCTTCTCCTCTTGCCCTCAATCTTTCCTAGCACCAGGGTTTTTTCCAATAAGTCGGCTCTTTACATCAGGTGGCCAAAGTATTGGAGCTTCAACTTCAGCATCAGTCCTCCCAATTACTATCCAGGGTTGATTTCCTTTCTGACTGACTGGTTTGATCTCCTTGCTGCCCAAGGGACTCTCCCTCTAGCCCCACAGTTTGAAAGCATCAATTCTTCAGCACTCAGCCTTCTTTATTATCCAACTCTCACATCCATGACTACTGGAAAAAATATAACTTTGACTGTACAGACCTTTGTCAGCAAAATAGCGCCTCTGCTTTTTAACACACTATCTAGGTTTGTCATAACTATTGTTTCTTGACTGCTTTTCCTTTGTTTCTGCATTCCCTCCCTTATTTGATTAACAACTATTTGAATCTGCCCTTTGGAATTCAGGGAAGGTCAAGGAGACTGACTGAAGCTTTCTTCCTACCAACAAGAAATGGAGGACATGGAAAGGATGTATATCCAGGAGGGCCCTACAGGGTCCTGTTCTGTTTCAACAACTGTTGCTTTTATACAAAAGCAGAAGGAAGTTCCCGTGTTATCAGTAAGGGGCTAAAAGGACATGGAAATGGAGATTCAGACTGTATTTGCCTATTGCACAGTTACGTCCCTTCCATCATTTTATTAACTGTGACTAGTTCTTTTCTGATTCAGAGTACATAATCTCATCACCTGGGTGTTAGCCAGAGTCAGGAAGGTGCGTGATCGGAGGACAGTGGNCCCCGGTGGCTCAGACGGTAAAGCGTCTGCCTACAATGCAGGAGACCTGGGTTCAATCCCTGGGTTGGGAAGATCTCCTGGAGAAGGAAATGGCAACCCACTCCAGTATTCTTGCCTGGAGAATCCCATGGACGGAGGAACCTGGTAGGCTACAGTCCATGGGGTCGCAACGAGTCAGACACAATTGAGTGACATTTACTTTACTTTACTATGAGCACACTTTGGGCTGGCATGAACTTAAGCCAGCACTGGGGTTTGCAGCCTTTGAAGCTGCTCTGGTTGGCACCTCTTCTTCAAAGTACAGTTGTCCCTAGGTGTCCACGGGGGATTGGTTCCATGACACCCCACACCTACCAAAATCCATGGATGCTCAAGTCCCTTAGATAAACTGTCTGAGTACAGTCTGCCCTGAGTAATCTTGGGTTCAATTAACCACAGGTGGAAATTCGTGGATGCAAACCCCAGGATACCCATGGCGGACCGTATTTCTGATCTGACCTTTGGACTTTCTGGGTTGGATGAATGGTTGGTCATTTACTTCAGAATCAACAAGTCTGGTTACCTTCAGCTTAAGCAATAAGGATTAAATAACAATCTGCCTCCCTTTTTCTTGTGAAGATGAGCTCTTCCCCCTTGGCTCTGATGCATGCTAACTCAAGAACTTTACATGGTCATGCTGACCTCAGAAGGAAAAGATCTAGTTAGTTAGCAAATCAAGGAAGTCATCAAAAATTTTCTTAAGTGTGGCCCTGACTCTTGTCCTTATATCTAGGGAGGTGCTTCAGGAATGTTAAAGGAGACTTTCCCAGACCATCAGTAATCATAGACTTTATGGCTGCAAAACAGCTCTAGAAACTGTATGCAAATATGAAAAGAAGAAAAACATGCTAATATTTTGTCCAAATTTCTAAGGATTTGAAAACACTGGTCAAATGAACCTATCCTTCTAAAGAGTTTCCCACCATGTGAATTAAAGTGACTTATAGCTGTTTCACATTTTCAGTGAGATTTATTTAGTAAGCATAAAGGAAGAGAGATTACTTGCTGCATGATGTAGCCAAAAAAAAAAAAAAAAAAAAAGAGCGAGCGAGAGAGATTACAGACAGCAGCTTCTCAAGTTGATTTTTCTTCCTAAACTCCAGAGAGTTTTTTCTTTCCAAGCTCGGAGAACTTTTGTGTCACCAGGGATTTAAAAATGAACAATCACGGAGACATAAACCTTGACAGAATGTTGTGCCACCCTGAACAACTTGGGCTGCAGGGCCAACTAATATGAATAGAATTGAGGTGACATGTCATAAGCATCTGAAATGAAATAATATTCCCGGTTAGTCAAATGTGAACTTTGAGCACTTTCTTTTGCTTAGCTCTCTGTGACACTGTTCTGCATTGGCTGTCTTCCCAGAAGCTGCCTGAAAAACTGGTTCAGAGGTAGTTCCCCTCCCCCTCATCAGCCAACCGGTACTTAGTGGGTTCCTGTGGAACAGGCATGCACAGCACCACACGTGGGGCTCCATTAAGAACGGTGATGGCTGCCACTGGCCTCTATGAACCGGGTGCATCAGGTGGGTTAGTTCTCATCCTTACAAAGCCTAGAAATGAACCATCACGGAGCTGAGACAACTTGATGGAAATCAAGTAATCAGCAAGAGGAAAAAGCAGAATTTGAGCCCAGGTTCCTCTGGTGCTTCTCAGCAGGGTTGTATTCCTGCTGAGGAGTGTTAGGGGTGGGATTCTGTTTCCTGCCGACTTCCTTGGCGCCAGTCTCTGTTCTAAGTCCTTTACTGATGTCAACCCATTTACACTCTTTCTCTACATACTGTGCCATAGACACACTAAATTCCGATTTAACCAAAGATCAGAGATGCTAAGAGATTGACACAGATTGTTCAGCATGTGGCTGAGCTGGGACTTGAACCCTCACGGTCTAGGGTCCCAGCTCACGGAGGAAAGCCCTTGATGCTGTTTCCTCTTCCCTGCTGCTGTGGCCTGTGGCCATCAGGTTATACAGTGAAGGCTCTATCCTTTGGGACCTTTGATGGAATGATGACTGATCAAAATGCAGAAGAGTATTGCTTTTAAGGAGCTTCCCAGATGGCTCAGTAAAGAATCCACCTGCCAAGCAGGAGACCTGGGTTTGACCATTAGATAGGGAAGATCCCCCTGGAGAAGGAAATGACAACCCACTCCAGTATTCTTACGTGGAGAATCCCCATGGACAGAGGAGCCTGGTGGGCTATAGTCCATGGGGTCACAAAGACATGACTTAGCAACTAAACAGCAGCAGCATTGTTTCTAAAGGATTTTCTGAAAACTTTTGAAGAAAATAAACTCTGTTCTTCAGCTAATTAGTTCCTTGAGGATTTTCTTAGGGCCTTTTTCTTCTGTCAAAGTTGCAGAAGCCTTGGGACTTCCCTGGAGGTCCAGGGGAAGACTCAGCACTTCTAATGCAAGGGGTTTGGGTTTCATCCCTGTCGGGGAACTAAGATCCCATATGCCAGGGGAGTGTGGCCAAAAAGTAAAAAAAGAATAAAAAGTTGCAGAAGCCTTTCCTGCTTCCGACTTTTCATTGATCCATAGAATATGTACTGTCCAGATCTTGCTTCCTTTCTGGGGAACCCTTGTGAGGCGTCTTGGAGGAAGCCTGACTGAGCATTTGCTTAGTCCTGGCTCGTCATTCAAGCAGGGTTGTGTGAGATAAAGCTAACTTCACGCGCTAAGGGGCACCATACAGAAACCAAGATGATGGTATTGACTCCGATATTGTCACTACTGGGATGGCAGGAATTCTTCATTCATTGGAGCTCTTCATTCTGAAGCCTGTTTCTACCTTAGAGTCACCTGTTTCTACCTTAGAGTCACTTTCCTGATCCTTCTTGAAGACTTCCCTAGCACAAGGTCTCACTAAGGGGAACTCTCCCACAAGATGTCCTAGAAAGTGCCTGAATCTTGACTTTAAGGGGCCCAGAATAATCTCTCTTCATTGTTTTTTATGTTTCACAGGCAACTGGAGGAAAGATGGGGAAAGATCTTTCTGGTTAGAACAGAGGAGGGAGCCTCCACAGTGGTAAAGAGGAGGATGGAGAGGTGACCCCCTGTCCAGGCAGGGAGGCAGGGCCATCACAGAGGTCTGCATGGTTTGGCCATGAAGATGGCCATTTGGGTTCTGGTGTGGTGAGTGTCCCCCACAGTGTTCATCCTGCAGCTGTTATGTGGCCCCATCTGACTCCCCATGAGAGATGGTATGACCCCAGGGCAGGAGCCACCTTATAATCCTAGAACCGCAGTGTGGAACCTGGCTGGTGGTACCGGCTGGATGAGCCAGCTGCCCTGAGGCTGACTACAGCCTCTTTTAGCCCACAGCATGGGAAAGACTTTGAGGTTTAAAAAGTTACTTGTATAAATGTGAACAGAGCAACCTCTCCCATTTGGAAATATGTGAAAAACAAAGTCCTTTGGATAAATTACTAACCCAGAGCTGTTCTTTGGAATCATTACTGGCTGGCTTATTTGGACTCTCTTAGGGCTTTGTCATAGCTTCAATTTTGTTTGGAAAACATCCAAAGTATCCTTCAGCTTGCTCCCTTGCAGTGAGATCTTCCTTGACCATCTTGACCCTTTCCCAGCTGTCCCCCAGCACCTTATTTCCTTCTATTAAAATGAGAGCACCTGTCACTTTCTGACATTATCTTATTCATTCAGAAGTATGTATTGATTTCTTGTTTTCCTCACTCACTAAGCTCCATGAGAGTTAGATGCTGAATGGCATCTTGTTTAGCACTGTAACCCTAGCACTCGGTGCAGTGGGGACAAAAAATATTTGCAGAATAAATAATCACTCACACAGGCCTCTGGGAAGATTTTGAGTGAGAGGGCTGAGGCCTGACTGCTCTTCACCCATCTCACTGAGCCAGGTGCCTGAGCAAGTGGAACATGGAAAATAGGTATTGCCCATGCTTGCCTCGGTGGCTCATCCACCTGTCCTAGCCCCCCCCAGGCCTCCCTGGAGCTGTCCCCATAGGCCAGTCCCTCTGGGGACTGTGCCAGAGGCTTCCTCCACACTCCAGGGTGTGGAGTGACCTTGAAGTCTACTGATTCCTGAAGTCTACTGATTCTCATTTCTTCAGGCTTGAGTTTCTATTCTCTTCAGTGGATACTTTTTAGCAAGTATTGCTTGAGGGCCTACTATGTGATGGAAGCTGGGACACAGCGGGAGAAAACATACCTCTCTGTCCTCATCCTCATGGAATTAAAAGTTAAACAATCATGGCAACATGATGATGGGTGAAGCAAGGGGGATCTTGAGAACCCTCCGATAGTACTGCAGATTCTTAATGAGTGCTCCTTTTAGTGGGCAAACAAGGGATTTAACATTGAGAGTCAAGGCTGTGCTAAACCCTTTGTGTATATGTGGTGTGTGTAATCCTCCAACAGCCCCATGAGGCATCACTGCCCTCCATGTTCCTGAGTGAAAAGGAGAGCCCAGAGAAAGCAAAGGATTTGTAGAGCTGAGGGCTGAGCCAGGTCTTTGTCAGGAAGCCCATATTCTTTTCCATCAATGTTGTTTGCCCTTTTGAATTAGTGATGATTTTAATGGTGGAAATGTCAGGCTAGGAAAGAGAGCCAATTGGTGCCAGTAGGGCTGTTGAGGGACATGGAGGCCAATGAGGGGTTGGGTCCAGCCAGGCCCTAGTTCAACCCAGAATTTGGCTGCCTTCCTTCTTCATCAATATCAGCCTCACAATTGAAGTGAAAAAGAGATTGTGTGGAAGGAGAAGCAAAACCTCAGCTGCAAGTCTGATAGATCCCTTGGTCTTNATGACCACAGGAAAAACCATAGCCTTGACTAGAAGGACCCTTATTGGCAAAGTAATGTCTCTGCTTTGGGGGAAAAAATAAAGTCTGACACTGTTTCCCCATCTATTTCCCATGAAGTGATGGGACCAGGTGCCATGATCTTAGTTTTCTGAATGTTGAGCTTTAAGCCTTAGTTAGTATTGGCTAAAAAGAGGCAGTTTGAGCATCGCCTCCTCCAGGAAGCTTTCCCAGATTTCTCCTCCCACACTTCCTTCTTAAGCAACAGTGTCCTCCTCTGTGCTCCCTGAGCCCTCTGTACAGATCTTTACTGAAGAGTCTACCTCTGTACAAGAGAATGGGTCTGACCCAGAGTTGTTGTTTAGTCACTCAGTTGTATCTGACTCTTTTGCGACCCCATGGACTGTAGCCCACCAGGTTTCTCTGTCCATGAGATTTTCCAGGCAAGAATACTGGAGTGTGTAACTGCTCTTTTATCTGAAAAAAGGATTATGTGAAAGGATACAATAGACTTGCTCTACCGTGGGGCAGTCAGCCTTAGAACGGGTGAGCACCCTGTCAACAGAGGCATGTAAGCAGAGAGGATGCCTGGGAGGGGATCTAGGCAATTAGCAGAGGGTCAGAGTCACCACCTAGAGTCCCTTCCACCTCCAAGTGCCTCTGAAACAACAAAACCTAGATTACTCCTTTCGGGCCAGGAAACGGACAAAGGTATGTTTTCCCAAAAGAATAGTGGCTCTTTTGTGTCCTCTGGGGCAGGAGACAGCGGAGGGCCGCAGCCGGGTTACAGCCATCGTGAGGACATTGGTAAATTATGTAAACGGGATCTCGGACCTCCCACAGCCCCACTCCCTCCAGCTCTGTAAAAAGAGGTCACGTCTGCTCACGTGAGCAGGCGCCGTGGCACAGAGCAGAGGCCTTGCTCACGGGGCCCCAAGCCCTGAGT
The DNA here is from genome assembly GCA_006410875.1 of Neotragus pygmaeus. NCBI lineage: Eukaryota > Metazoa > Chordata > Mammalia > Artiodactyla > Bovidae > Neotragus > Neotragus pygmaeus. The sequence goes on along the minus strand of SJYV01011131.1, from coordinate 470,830 downwards.
GGGCACCAGAAGGCTCCTCCCCATACCCTGGGAATCCACCCAGAGGCGGCCCCTGGCCAGTGTGTCCCGCTCCGTCCCTTCAGAGGACAGAGAGCCCTGCCTGTCACCACTGGCTTCTGAGAACTCAGGGAGCTGGAGGGGCCTCTGCAGCCTTGACCTGGGCCCTGCCTCTCCCGGGTGTTTGTTTCTCCCTCCACTGCAGGATGGGGGCTTCCCAGGTGGCTCAGTGGTAAAGAATCCGCCTGCCCATGCCAGAGACGCGGGTTCAATCCCTGGGTTGGGAAGATCCCCTGGAGGAGGAAATGGCCGCCCCCTCTAGATCCCTTGCCTGGGAAATCCCATGGACCGAGGAGACTGGTGGGCTACAGTCCATGGATTCGCAAAGAGTCAGGCATGACTGAGCGCCGAACAGCAACAACAACGTCTTTGAATTCTCTCAGCAGTGACTTGTCAGGGTAGGCAGGGGTGAAAGGGAGTTCTCAGAGCCAGGATGTGCAAGAGGAGGGGGCGTGGGATTCGATCGCCGGGTCTGAGATTCGAAAGTGCTTCGGTCGTTCAGCAGAGCTGGGTCTCCTGCCCTCGACATGTCCTCTCCCACTGAAGGACGTTCAGCAGCAAATACTGCTTTACTGTTGTGCGATCTGTCGCTGCCCGTGGGTAGGAATCACTTGTTTGGATGATATGTGCCGTGCATAAAGGGCCACGGCGGCTCCAGGCTGGTTTTCTAAGATATCTGTGTATCTGTTTTATTTCTGTCTGCACTGGGTCGTCATGGCTGCTTACTTTCCTGGTTGCGGCGAGTGGGGGCTACCCTCTCCTTGTGGTGTGCCGGCTTCTCATTGCGGTGGCTTCTCTTGTTGCAGAGCACGGGTTCTAGGTGTGTGGGTTCGGTAGCTGAGACGTGAGGGCTCTAGGGTGCTGGCTCAGTGGCTGTGGTGCAGGGGTTTAGTTGCTCGGCATGTGGAATCTTACTGGACCAGGGATCGAACCCATGTCCCCTGCATTACAAGGCAGATTCTTAACCACTGGACCACCGGGGAAGCTCCCAGGCTGGCTCTTGCATCCTAATGGCTGGACAGATCCAGAGCTCTGCATAGGTGAGGTGGGAGTCGGGGTGGAGTAGAGATTAGAGGGCAGAGTTGGGGGACTTGCTGGCTCCTGGTTGGCTGGGTCTGCTCTGGCCTAACTGGCCCAGATGTCAGTCTATCATTGCAACAAGGGCAGTAGGCAGTCCTTAGTCTCCCAGGGAGATGTCATGTTTTACATGAAGTCTAATCGTTTGCATTTATCTAAGCCAGTGTCACACTATGTAAATAATATGCCCTAAAATGCAATGTACTTCCCCTGCCCACCTCCCCCCGCAAAAAAAAAAAAAAAACAAACCCAAAGTACACAAACATATTTCACATTGCCTTTGCAGGAAATGTGCATGTGGATAAAGCAGGGACAATATCCCGTGCAGCAGTGCAGTGTTCTGTACTCCTGCCCGGGACCATATCCAAGAGGATGTTTAGTGCAGTGTTTCTAAAAGTCCTTGTCCAGGTCAGAATAGTCAGCGGTGTCCTCTTAGGATGCACTGCCACTGTTGATAGGTGATGGCTGTCAGGAAAGAATTGTGAGACCACATCAGGCTTTAATCAGAGTGTGCTGGGATCGATTAGCAATGCCTGCCATGGGCATAGGAAGGGAGGAGATGGTCTGCGTGCCATCAGTATCTCCCGGTCATCCAGACCCCTTATCGCAGCGCCGCCTGTGAACAGGCTCTGGAACCCATGAAGGCAGGGAGGGCCTACCCGAGGTGCCGTCTGCTCCATTGCTCCTGCCCTCCCTCCCAGGTCCCAGAAGCCATCCGCAAGTGCCAGCGAGCAGGCATCACTGTCCGCATGGTCACCGGGGACAACATCAACACAGCGCGGGCCATCGCCATCAAATGTGGCATCATCCATCCCGGGGAGGACTTCCTGTGCCTTGAGGGCAAGGAGTTCAACCGAAGGATCCGCAATGAGAAAGGGGAGGTACGTGGCCCAGCGCAAAGGGTCCTTGGAGGGCTGGGCCAGACAGGGGGCCAGGAGGCACGGGCGTGCATGGTAGTCAGCCAGTATGCCGCTCAGAGCCCAGTGGTCTACACAAGTCCCCTCCCTTATCTGGACCTCGGTTTCTCTCCTTGACCCCACCGACCTGCCCCTCCCCCATCCCTTTCCAGATTGAGCAGGAGCGGATCGATAAGATCTGGCCAAAGCTGCGGGTGCTGGCTCGCTCCTCGCCCACGGACAAGCATACCCTGGTCAAAGGTAAGACTTGGGTGGGCCCAGGCAGTGCTGAGGTCCAGGCACCAGGCCTCTAGGGCTTTCCTGTCCTAGCGCCTTCAGCTTCTTTCCAGGATGACAGAGGCTCCCGCCTGGGACTCCTCATACCTGAGGACGTCCTAGGGGACACCCTAGGAGGCCTGCCAAGGGCCACAGCGGCATCAAGAGGTGACATTTTAGGGCATATTGCCCTAGGCAGCCCCTCCCATGGGCAGCAATGGGTCTGAGGGCTGAGGAGCCCACCGACGAGCTGATTTGGGTGATGTGTCTTGGTTAATGTTCAGTTTGAATGGCTGGATACAGACCCTGTTGTTCCCATTTGATGCTGAATAACTGCTAGGTCTGACGCTCAGCCCACTTCCTTTGCGCGTGTTCCCAGTCTGGCCCCACACCTTGTGAGTCTGAGAGCCTTGGCCTGCCTGATCTCTAAGGACACTGTCCCATGTGTGTGACCAGGGCCCCGGGCCTGGGCTGCCCTGGGAACAGCGATCTGAGACATGAGGCCCAAAGCCAGTGTCCTTCTCCCTGACTCCTTCCAGGGGGAGGACACACCCCTCGCTGAGCCCATCTCGCTGGCCAGATGCGGGGCACTTTCAGGGTCACACAGGCCTGAGTTAAAACCCTGGCTCTGCCCCCTGTCCTGCTCTGTGGCCTTTGGCAAGTGTCCAGCCCCGGGACTCAATTTTTCCATCTGTTGAGTGGCCATAAGGGGAAGTTTTCTGACTGGGGTCAGGCATAGGGCATCTTAGATTCGTCTTCCAAAGGTGCTGCCCAAAGACTCCAATGGAGGCAGACCTGGCCTTAGAAACACTGAGCCCCGAACTACAGGAGACCCCCCCCAACCCAGCTCCAATTTTATTCAATCACTTATTCATTCATTCACTCACTCTCTTGACGGATGTTTACTGAGTATCTGCTGTGTGTCAGGCCCATCTCTTGGCTGGCGTGGCCCTTCCCTCTTGGATTTCATGGCCAGGTCTCACCCAGTAGACATTGAATAGGTCGTTTCCCTGCACAGAGGCCACAGCGGTGGAAGAGGAGGCTGCCTGGGGCCCTCTGCTGGCCTCTCACTCCACCTGGGGGTGCTGTCAGATCGCAGGCTGTGGGATGGGGTCCAGGGGGCGGACCTGTGTTTCAGGCAGGACAGGGAACCACCCTGTGGAAGTCCAGAGGAGAAGATCTCCAGGCGCTTTCAAGGGGTGGGAGGAAGTTCATTGGCTGGCCCGGGGCCTCCAGTGAGAGAGGGAGACAAGAGGAAGGGGCTGGAGAAGGGAATCCCAGCCTCAGATCGCACGGGGTCTTGAACACGCGGCGGTGACCTGCACTGCTAGCCCAGGTGGTGAGCTGCAGGAGGGCCTTGATGGAGAAGGGGTGTTTTAGAAATCTCCCTCCCTGCTGCTGAGTGGAGAGCGGCCTGGAAATGGAGGGACCGCTGGGGTGGTCCAGCTGTGAGAGGGGATGCCGGGGTCGGGCTGGGGACAGTGCAGGTGGTCTGAGAGCTCTCTGTGGGGGGGACAGGGCTGGCCTGGATGGGGTGAAGGAAGAGGGGAGATGGGAGTCCAGGACTGCTCGGTGTGTTCCTGCCTGAGAGCCTGCTGCGAAGTCTACAGGGGGCAGCTGGGTGTCAGGAGTCGCACAAGAAGGGACAGATTTGAGGGGAAATGGATGCACGTGGTTTAGGAGGCTGGGCTGGAGGCCCTCTGACATCCCGGTGGAGGTGTCCATGGAGTCAGGGCTCGGGAGAGAGGCCCGGCCCCGCTGAAGGCAAAGGTGGGGTCTGTATGCCCCATGGGGGTGGAACTGGAGGAGCCGCCGAGCCCAGGGAACTCCCACCTGAGCAGCGGGCAGAGGCTACTTCTTTCCCTTGTCCTGCTCCTCCGGCCCTCACTCCCTCAGTGACGCGAGCCACATGTCGTCTGTTCACTGCTACTTGGTGAAGGTTTCATTAAGGATGAGTATCCAGAGAGTGGTCATTGGCAGATGGCAGAGCCCAGGGCTCCTCAGGTGTGACTGGCTCCCCGCCCCAAGCACAAGATGCTGGCGGAGCAGATGGGTGGCCCCTCGGCCAAACCTGGCTCCCCTGGAGAACAGAGAGGCCCCTGGGGTTAGGACAGGGAAGGTGAGTTCAGCCAGGGTGTTCACTGCTGTGGCCATGGGCTGCAGAGAGCAAAGAGGACGCGGGAGAGGCAGCAGGCCCCAACGGGGGGGTGTTGGTTGCAGCCAGCACTGGGCTAAGGGGCCGCATGTCCCCTGCAGGTGCTGGGATGAAGCTTATCGGAGTTGGGGAGGGGGCGGGGGCGTGGCATGGCAGGGGCCAGAGAGGAGGCTGTGCCAGCCTGGGCCCCCACCCCCGGGAGGGTCCCAGGGCCCTGAGCACATGCCCACCCTGCCCACAGGCATCATCGACAGCACGCACACGGAGCAGCGGCAGGTGGTGGCCGTGACGGGGGACGGCACCAATGACGGGCCTGCGCTCAAGAAAGCCGACGTGGGCTTCGCCATGGTAGGAGCGCACGGGGGCTGGGGCGGCAGCTGGCAGGATCCCGCAGGCAGGGGCTAAGGGGGACGCATGGACCACCAGNGAGGGTCCCAGGGCCCTGAGCACACGCCCACCCTGCCCACAGGCATCATCGACAGCACGCACACGGAGCAGCGGCAGGTGGTGGCCGTGACGGGGGACGGCACCAATGACGGGCCTGCGCTCAAGAAAGCCGACGTGGGCTTCGCCATGGTAGGAGCGCACGGGGGCTGGGGCGGCAGCTGGCAGGATCCCGCAGGCAGGGGCTAAGGGGGACGCATGGACCACCAGCTTCCAGCAGGGGGATGCAGGAACCCTGGTGCTCACTCCATTCACCCTCTGTCCACCTGACGCTCCCAAAGGTCTTGACACTCAGCTTGGCCTCAAGAAGGGAGGAGAGAGCTTCCTGCAGTGATGGGTCTGGGGAAGCGAAGGGATAGAGTGGAAGGGCCCCCTTTTTGAAGGCAGAGGTTGGCCTCAAGGCTGGGTCTTAAAGAGTAGGGGTGGTGTGTGTGTGTGTGTGTGTGTGTGTGTGTGCACGCGCATGCATGTACACGTGTGTGTCCAGTGTGGTGCCTGGCTTCCTGGGCCAGCAGGACTCTGTCACTGGGAGAGGCAGCCTCCTGTCTCCCTGCAGCCAAGGGCTGACCAGCCTTGCTTGGGGAGGAGAGGACAGGTGTTCTGAGGCCTGGCCTCTCCCAGCAACCATGTGGGCAGACACGCTCCTGTGTGGTCTGCAGTGCTGGGGATTCATGTGTATGTGGGGGCGGTGGTCGGGGGGTGAGGATGGTGCTGCTAGAGCTGCTCGCCTCTCCGGTCGCCCCAGCCAGGCTCCTGTCCACATCCCCACAGGGCATCGCAGGCACGGACGTGGCCAAGGAGGCCTCAGACATCATCCTGACGGACGACAACTTCAGCAGCATCGTCAAGGCGGTGATGTGGGGCCGCAACGTCTACGACAGCATCTCCAAGTTCCTGCAGTTCCAGCTGACTGTCAACGTGGTGGCCGTGATCGTGGCCTTCACGGGCGCCTGCATCACGCAGGTGGGTCCTCCAGGGGTGGGCGGGGTGGGGCAGCTGAAGCCCTGGTGGAGGACGGGCACCACCCACAGGGGCTGTCCCAGGTTGTCAGAGCTCCATGCCGAGGGCCAGGAACCGCATCACAGAGCCACCCACGTAGGCACCAGCCACACGGAGTGCAGGAAAGGAGGCTCAGAGAGGTGGCAGGACTAGATAAGGTCAGCCAGCCGGGGGAGATACCGGCCCTTGTTCCAGGAGGCAGGAGAGGGACCCTCCAGGGAGGCAGGGGCCCTGGCCATGTAAAGGGGCAGAGAGAGGCCGGCACCAGACAGGCAGCCAGCTGGCATCACAGAGCTGGTGCAGCCCTGGGAGCCCCAGCTCTGGTGTGGAGGGCACCAGGGAAGGCCCGGGTGCCTGGGTTCCCTGGCCGGGTGGACTTGGTCACTGGGAGATCAGGAGTTGGCCCCACCTTTAAAGCCAGGTCTCTGGCGGCCCTGTGTTCTGGGCCCCGTGGAGCTGACAGGCAGGCCCCAGCCCCTGAAGCCTCATTGCTTCCTCACCCACCTCCTGCGATGGGAACTGTGTTGATCCTCATTTCACAGAGGCAGAAACTGAGGCTCAGAGGATGGGCCGGCCAGGTGCCTGCCATTGCTCCCGCAGCCTCCTGCCTCCCTGTGGCCAAGGGCTGACCAGCCTCGCTTGGGGAGGAGAGGGAAGGCCTCTCCCAGCAACCATGTAGACAGACAAGCTCCTGCCCACAGGAGCCCCCAGAATCCCAGAGGCTCTGGAGGACAGAGGGGCCCGTGGGGTACCTGCCCAGTTCAGTTCAGTTCAGTCACTCAGTCGTGTCCAACTGTTTGTGACCCCATGGACTTCAGCACGCCAGGCCTCCCTGTCCACCACCAACTCCTGGAATTTACTCAAACTCATATCCATCGAGTTGGTGATACTATCCAACCATCTCATCCTCTGTCGTCCCGTTCTTCTGCCTTCAATCTCTCCCAGCATCAGGGTCTTTTCTAATGAGTCAGTTCTTTGCATCAGGTGGCCAAAGTATTGGAGTTTCAGCTTCAGCATCAGTCCCTCCAAAGAATATTCAGGACTGATTTCCTTTAGGATGGACTGGTTGGATTTCCTTGAAGTCCACAGGACTCTCAAGAGTCTTCTCCAATACCATAGTTCAAAAGCATCAATTCTTCGGTGCTCAGCATTCCTTATTGTCCAGCTCTCACATCCATACATGAGTACTGGAAAACTGGAAAAACCATAGCTTTGAGTAGACAGACCTTTGGCACCCCACTCCAG
>SJYV01011131.1:405354-462899 GCA_006410875.1 Neotragus pygmaeus | reverse complement strand
GATGGTGTGATCTCTCACCTAGAGCCAGACATCCTAGAATGTGAAGTCAAGTGGCCCTTAGAAAGCATCACTAGATAATGTTACCATTTCTCATTCCACGCAAGGAAGTTGAAGGGTTAAGATTATTTGGTGACAGTATTTCAGGGAAAAGTGGTTCATTCTTTAAAAAAAATTTTTTTTTAAAATTTTTGACTGTTCTGGGTCTTCACTGTTGCAAGAGGGCTTTCTCTAGTTGCAGCAAGTAGAGGTTACTGTCTAGTTGTGGTGCTCTTGCTTCTCATTGCTATGATTTCTCTTGTTGCACATGGACTTAGTTGCTCTGAGGCATATGGACTCTTCCCGAACCAGGAATTGAACCCATAGCCCCTTCGTTGGCAGACAGATCCTTAACCAATGGACCGTCTGGGAAATACAAGCTTGTTCTTTCTTGTGCCAGAGGCAGACATGGATGATTCTGGATGAGGTGACTCTCTGAGGGACTTGGTAAAGAACTGACTACTCCAAGCCTCCAGGGGCTTCCAGTCAGCTTATCTGTTTACATACTGACTTTGTTCTATTTTGTGCTGCACTTGCAGGGTTAAGTAGTTATAATAGAGGAGATGTTTAGAGCCTGCCTGTTTTCTTCCCATTATATCACTGGTTTTGAAGGAAGTCGATTCCTCTTTCAAGGTTATGCACTCGCAAAATTTGGAGTTTGAGAAAACAACTCAAATATTTGATACTGTGTTTAGTCTGTGTTTAGCTGCACTGTACTACCCTGTAGAATACAAACCAAACTAAATCAAATAACTTGGCCCAACCCAACCAGCCAAGAAACCAACCAACCATCTAGATGAAAACTATTAAACACAAAGCTTGGAGATACGAGAGAAAAAAAAAAGAAAGAGGTGATTTTTTGTGACTCTTCCTTTTACATGAGTCGTTCTTAAGCTTCAGTGTGAGAGTCACCTATGGTGCACGGTAAAATGCGGATTCCCAGGGCCCACCTTAGAACATCTGACTTAGTCAAGTTTAGGTCACAGGCCCAGAATTGCATTTTAAATAAACATCTCAAGTGATTCTGAGGTACATGGACTCTGGGTCACACATTCAAAAGTTATAGGAAAAATTACCAGGAATGTGTTTGCTGAGGTGACCTCCATCTCCAGTATCATGATGTGAGTTCTCTTATTTATTCTCAGGCCCTAGAATCTGTGGTTGGGGAAGGAATAAATGAAAGTTGCAGAAACTGCTCATTTTCATTTCTTTTTAAATTCAAGTAGAGAGTTTTCAAGCAGAAAGACTTGTTTGAGGCTGTTTTGAGGACCATAAAGGCCAGTTGTTAAGAAGATAATTATTAGTGACTACCGCTTAGGAGCCATGCCCTTAAGTTGTTTCTTTCCTTGGTATTAGGGAACAGACTGAGGCACTGACCCAGTGGGCTGTGTTTTTGATGAAAAAGGAGATTAGAGTAGATGAGATGTTCTAAGTGTAAGTATTGTTTTGTTAAATTTTTGTAGTTGTATTGGTACTGGTTTGTGATATAAAATGTAGTTTTTACTGTGGGTCATGGTTAAAAACATGGAGAGCATTGTCCTGCATGGTAATGGCCCTGGAGAGATAGTGTCTGTATTTCTGAGAATTTCTTTGTGTGACTATGGAGCATGTTGCTCACTGGAGTATGTGCCACAACTGGCAGGAGCTCAGGAAATTGGTTTCCTCGCCAGACTGGTAGCCGTGCAGCCCAGTTTTAATTTGTTTAAATAAAGATAGAGTAGGCAAGGGAAAGACATTGATGCCTGTAATAAGATTAAATTAGTGGGCGCTGGCATGGAGGCATGGTCTTTTTTTGAGAGTGATAATGGAGAAATGAAGGAATATCAAATTAGTAAGATTGAAGGAGGACTCAGATTGGAAAGATAGGTCCAGATGCAGGAAATTTGGGTTTTGGTGGGAAGGTCGCTGTGGTAATATAATCAGGATATGACTGGCGTGTGGAGGAAGCGCTCCTCCCTGCCCCCGCCCACCCCCCATCCAGGAAGATGCCCTATTTCATTAGGAGAGCACCTTGATAATGCATCTTGCGAAGGGAGGAACTGCAAAAAGAACCACAAAACAGAACAGAACAAAAATGTGTTTTGTTTTCTTTTTTGTCCTAGATTTCGAAAGATGACCCTTCTGAGAAGGACGCTCTGCAGCCAGGCCGGAACCTGGTGGCTGCTGGCTATGCGCTCTATGGCAGTGCCACCATGCTGGTCCTGGCCATGGCGAATGGGGTCAACTGCTTCATGCTGGACCCGGTGAGAGATCCCGGAGTTGGGGGGCGAAGTTAGGTGCTTGGCTGGTGGCTGTGAGTGTCTGTTGTGTGGGTGGCGGTGGGAGTCAGTTCCTAAAGGTGGAAGATGAGGCCCATGGAGGGCCAGAGATGATGGGGTGGGGAAGTGGGATAGAGAGATGGATGGACCATATGTGTACATCTGAGGTGACAAATGGTGTTGGTTTCACAATGAATTCTTTAGGGCGGACATTACTGAGCTGACTCAGATGCCTGCTGGGCTGGGCAGGCCACACAAATGAGAGGAGTGTGCTGGGGCAGGATGGCAGGGGCTGTGACAGGCAGTGGGGGGCGGCAGGGAGCTGGGAAGGTACAGGGGTTGTTACTCCTTGGGAATAGCAGCTCACTCTTCCACGGCTTCCAGTATTTCAAGAAACACTGGATTTTTAGAAAATGTTAGGCTTCTGGATGTGTAAAACATTGTGCTAGCCAACTAAAGCACGTTTATAGACCGGATGGGGCCCATANGGGAGCTGGGAAGGTACAGGGGTTGTTACTCCTTGGGAATAGCAGCTCACTCTTCCACGGCTTCCAGTATTTCAAGAAACACTGGATTTTTAGAAAATGTTAGGCTTCTGGATGTGTAAAACACTGTGCTAGCCAACTAAAGAACGTTTATAGACCGGATGGGGCCCATAGATGGTGTGTTTGCCACCCACTCTCTCCATTACCAGTTTATTTTCCTGAGGTGAATGGGTGTCCCAGCTGAAGCAGTAGATCGCCTCATTTCTTCAAAATTAGCTCCCAGATTCATTTGATGTGCATTGCAACATCAAATGAAATGCAAGCTTCAGTGCATGCAAACCTTCAGTGAACCCTTGTGGTTTTGAAAGACTTTGATGAGCTCGAGGAAGTGGAATTAAGGAAATGAAGATAATTTCTTAGTCTCCCTTATAGAGGAAACTCCCTCATGAAGAGGAGCCCAAGGTGCCATGAAAAATATTCATTAGCAATTTTAATTTGAGGATAATTTCTTCCATATGTCTATTAATTGGGGTTGTTTATTTACTCTGTTAGATGGCAGTTTTAACAGAGCAGATAAACCAGGCAAAAAACTCTCTTTAAATACTTTGCCCCCCCCCCAAAATAAATAAACACTTTGCCCAATTAAACCCACCTTTGATATGGACTCCATAGAATCATCTTCAGTAGGTATGCCTTTGGTCCAGTGTCCCAAGGAGAGAAGAACTGAGTTTATAAATAACCTTTCAGTTTTAGAAATGTCCTCAGATAACATCTAATGAAGCACTTTATTTATTTGGTGCATTTTGCTGACAAACTGAACACTAGGTACCATTACCTACTGGAATCCCGTGAGGAGCAGGCTGCTGGTGGTGGGGCCTCAGGGTTTGTGGGTGGCAGGTCTCAGAACTTGGATTGCAGGCTGCCTTTGTCCCCTGCACTGTTGCACAGCTGGACTTTGGCTCCTGGGCATACTGGTACTTAACAGACAAACAAAGGAAGGGAAATGGCACTAGTTCAAGCCTCCAAAGGACGTTATTTCAGGGGAAAACAGTGGCAAACCCAGAGCAAAGTTCGCACTGACCCCAGGGGTTAGTTTCCGAAATCACTGATGTTTGTGAATTTATCCTCTTGCTGGGCATTTACCTCTTCCCCAGACATTTCTGGTGACTTCTCTATTACCTTTGACTGATGGAAACATTAAATCTCTTCTTGTTTCAAGATTGCAGATGTTCTGTTCAGGAGTAAGTTGCTGTGTGTTTCATAGTCTCTTGCTGTCCTCACGCCTAATGGCCACTCAGTGTTTGGAAGAACCATGCAGGCTGGCTGCCCTCCTTCCTGCTGGCTGCCCTCCCCATCGCTGACAAAGCCTCTGCTCCCCATGCCTGCGGAGTAGGGGTTGGGGGGGACAAGCCTCTGATCATTTCATTTTGGCTGACAGTTTCCGCTAAAAAGACTGCAACAGCTTTATGTGCCTCTCTAGCAAGCTTTAAAGTAAGAAAGGCTTTTCAGTCTCTTTTCTTCATGTACAAGAGACTCACCCCCTCCATGGGTAGGATGCTTTGGCCAGGTACCAGGGTGAGGTGCCTGTGAAGCATGGCATCATGAGCACTTGTGCAATGGCTTCATTTTGTAGACTTTCACCAAAAAAAAAAAAANACCTCACCCTTGTCCCTGCTGCTCAGCTCCACAGAATCCTTCTTCCCACCAGATCCTGCTAAATGCCTGCCCTACCCTAGAGCCCAAATCTGCCCCATTCTCCTCGGGGCCTCCTTGGGTAAGCTGAGCTACTATGAGATGTAAGAGGCTGTCTCCATTATTCCCATTTTCTGCTTCTTGGGAACAGATTTTCATCACTAAATACACACCTCAAAAAAGGTGCTCTGTTTGGTTGCTGAATCAAATAAGCATAGAGGACAGAAAGAAAACTCTCTTTTCTATAACCCTAATTATTGCCTGTCTTCACCTTATAGGACAACTCAGCCCCCTATGGCGCCAGGTACGTGGGCTCCATGGTGGCTGATGTACACCGCACCCTAGTCTATGGAGGGATCTTTATGTATCCAGCTAACAAGAAAAATCCCAGTGGAAAGGTAAATAAATCCCCTAAGAGTGGTGGAGCAGCAGTAGATTTCATTTGCAGCCCAGGGGATTTGACTGAGGAAGAAAGAATGGTCACGGAAGATGTTATGCTCTGCAGTAGGGTGCAAAGGATGTCTACGGCATGTTCTTTTCTAGATTAAAGGCTGTCTTGGTTAATGTCAGGTGATATCAGGTAAAAATGATCTCTCTAGAGCCCTTCTGTTGCTAAAGATAAGTAAAGATGTTATGGTCGAAGGGGACTGAAAGTGCTTAATGCTTCCAGTGGGTATGTGGTTTGGCTTGGACAAAATGAATTCCATTCATAAAGTGAAATGAAACAGTCCAACCTCATTACCAAGGCAGCAAATCACATATGTATCCCACACAGAGGTTTTCTTTGATTGCTTTTTCAAAAGGAAAAAAATTAAAATAACTTAGTGAGCTGACATTTGCTGCTTGGAAAATGATACCTTTCTATAGAAGGAAAGAATCTCTGGGGACACCTAGAGCTTTCAGGTGAACTGTTACTGATGCATTGGTCTCATGCCTACAGGCTTCCTGGAAGCCACGGGATGGGCTGTGCTTGCTCATGCTAATGAAAGGATGTCCCACTTTTCTCCTACACAGAGGGTCAGTGTGTTTGCTTCTCAAGTAGTGTCCTTTTGTCTGCGCTGCCCCCCCTTTTTTAATATGAGAGAAGGAACAATGATCCCCATAAGATAGTTATAAATTGGTGTATTTCAGATATGATCAGATCTCTGTTTATGGCGTGTGGCATCCAGTTCACTAAGGATGTTCTTATTTACTTAAAACACCACTCTTATCATAGCCCCCTCTGACATCCCAACCTATGTGATTAGCCTGCTTTATATCACTTTTCTCTAATGCCTCAAAAAATTGTTCCTTTATGTAAATATTGAGGTTCCTCCCCCCTTTTTATTTTCAGCTTTGCAGATCTGACCCTGACACCTGCAAGGAAACAGAGTCAGGAAACACCTGCAAAAAGCTGTCTACTCAGTAGGCAGACTGCATGAAAATGCATCCAATAAAAGAGTTAATATTTAAAAGTAAATGCCAAGATGTATAGCATACTAAATCCCAACCCTCGAGCCTTAGGAGAATTGTAAAAGGAATGTGTACCGAGTTGCAAACAATATTATACTGTTTGGAGGAGCCTGTCTGCTTTCCAGATGTCTGCAGCCAGACACTGCCATGGACTTTAAATGCTTTTAGAATAGGCAAAGGTCCATCCAAAACACACACAGAGTCACTCATTAGGTCCAGTCTCCGGGCTATAAAGAGAAGGGAATCATCGGTTCTGCCAAAATGTCATTCAGTCCTGAGTCTAGGTGGTCTGCCTCACATGCATCAGGCAATCTATTGCTGGCTCTTGATGGATGGCTTAACTTAACCAAATGATTAAATTAACCATTCAGTCTTAGACACAACCTCATGGGGGAGCTTTTACAACCTCATAGAAGGTAAGGGAAAGTATCAGTTACATTGGATCGGCTCTGCAATACTTTGCTGTGGAACAAATCTCTTTTCTGTGTAATATGTTCTGATGTGAGGATGCTGCTCTTGTTTTCTAGCTCAGACTACTGTATGAGTGTAACCCCATGGCCTATGTCATAGAGAAGGCAGGAGGAATGGCTACCACTGGGAAGGAAGCTGTGCTGGACATTGTTCCCACTGACATCCATCAGAAGGCGCCCATCATCTTGGGGTCTCCTGAAGATGTGACTGAGTTCCTGGAGATATATAAGAAGTACGCTGCTAAATGAAGAGTGGGCCTTGCCCACACCAAATGGAATTGCCTTTTATCTGGACCTTTTATCTCATATAGTGTTACCACATTCTGACTGTTCACCATACATTCCTAGTCATAGAAATAAAAAGTACAGCTGTCTTCACCATCAAATGCTGTGTAATGCACTACTTAACCAAAATGCTAAATCAATAATGCTACAGGGTCAAAATATATTCTGAATGGATAGAGAAGAAATAAACATATTCATCCTTTTTCTTAAAAAAGTCTGCATTGTTTTGTGCCAAATAATAATAATAGCTAATGACTATAACATTAGATAACTCATTTAATCTTCACAATGACTTTATGAATTAGGTACTATGAATAACCCATTTCACAGATTATGAGATAGAGGACTGAGTAAAGTGAAGTGAAAGTTGCTCAGTCATGTCTGACTCTGTGACCCCATGAACTATACAGTCCATGGAAATCTCCAGGTCAGAATACTGGAGTGGGTAGCCTTTCCCGTCTCCAGGGGATCTTCCCAATCCAGGGATCGACCCAGGTCTCCTGCATTGCAGGTAGATTCTTTACCAGCTGAGCCACAAGGGAAGCCCAAGAAAACTGGAGTGGGTAACCTATCCCTTCTCCAGCAGATCTTCCTGACCCAGGAATCAAACTGGTGTCTCCTACATTGCAGGTGGATTCTTTACCAACTGAGCTATCAGGGAAGCCCAGAGGACTGATAGATGAGGTCATCTGCCCAAGGTCTCTAGCCAACAAGCAACTGAGCTGGGTTATGAACGCAAGCAATCTGGACATTGAACTCGGAGTTACCACATCAGTTCTCCTGTGTTCTTTTCTGGGTGTGCAGAACAAACCTAAGTAAGATTGTTGAAGCCCTCCTTGGAACTGGAGAATTGATAAGTTAGTGGTGGTACCTAATGAGATCTAGGACCTCTTGGCCTCCTGAATCTGAGTGTAACCATCCAAGTTGCAAATGAAGGTTTATGTTATTACTCAGTGATAAGTTTTCTATAAAAACGTAACACTGCATTGAATTAACATATGTAATAATTCATAAGGTTTAATTATATAAACAAAAGGATTAATCATAAAAAGATTTAAAGAAATACAATTTGTTGCAAACAAGTATGTTTCTGCTAGGCTTTCCATAAAAATAGTTCCTCCCTTAGCAGATCTTGGTTCTTTTTGGGCTAGAATTCCAAGATTATAGCACGTTATACCACATGTTAAGAAATATATGAACTTTCTTAAGCTCCACATTTATTAAGATTTGCCAATGCAATGTTGGTGGAAATAATGCATATTAATCTAGTTTGAAAACCCAATGAATAATTTTTCATCCACTCTTTTACTTCCATGCATTAAACGTCGTGTGTTTCAATGACAGTATGACAACGACAGGACAAAAGTCTGAGTGCTTGAGCCACTGTTCTGTCAGAACTGTGTCTTTTCCAATGAGTCAGTTCTTTGCATCAGGTGGCCAAAGTATTGGAGTTTCAGCTTCAACATCAGTCCTTCCAATGGATATTCAGGACTGATTTCCTTTAGGATTGACTGGTTGGATCTCCTTGTAGTCCAAGGGAGTCTCAAGAGTCTTCTCCAACAGCACAGTTCAAAAGCATCAATTCTTTGGCACTCGGCTTTCTTTATAGTCTAACTCTCACATCCGTACATGACTACTCGAAAAACCATAGCTTTGACTAGATGGACCTTTGTTGGCAAAATAATGTCTCTGCTTTTTAATATGCTGTCTAGGTTGGTCATAACTTTTCTTCCAAGGAGTAAGCGTCTTTTAATTTCATGGCTGCGGTCACCATCTGCAGTGATTTTGGAGCCTAAGAAAATAAAGTCTGCCACTGTTTCCATATCTATTTGCCATGAATGATGGGACCAGATGCCATCATCTTAGTTTTTCGAATGTTGAGTTTTAAGCCAGCTTTTTCACTCTCCTCTTTCACTTTCATCAAAAGGCTCTTTAGTTCTTCTTCACTTTCTGCCATAAGGATGGTGTCATCTGAGTACCAGAGGTTATTGATATTTCTCCCTGCAATCTTGATTCCAGCTNGAAGGTGCCTGCAGTTCTTGCAGGGGGCGGCAGGGCCAGGCTGGGGGGCTGAGCCCCGGGCCTCCGCTCACTGACCCCACATGGCCGAGACCACCCATGACCGCCTGCCCTCCCTACAGGGCGAGCTGCTGGATCCAGTGAGTGAATGAGCCGAGGTGCCCGTGGGAAGCTGGCTGTGGGTCCTCAGACGAGGTGCCCATGGGAAGCTGGCTGTGGGTCCCCAGATGGTGGTCTGGGCCGTAAGAAATCCCTCCAGCAGGAACTAGTCGTCAGCGTCTCCCACCTGCAGGGAGCTGGGCGAGCGGAGCCTGTTGCTGGAATCAGCAGCACGCTCATCGCCCACCTCAACCTCCAGAGCTCCGTGACCCCTTAGGCCGCGGGCACGGCTCCAGCTCCTGGAGCTGGGCTCTGCTCTCTGTCCTTGTGGCCAGCTGCACAGGCGGCACTCAGCTCCTCCAGGCTTCCAGGGGGAGTGGGAAGCACTTCATGCAGTGTGGCAGGTGACCCGAGGCCTGGGGCCCAGTGACTGGTCAAGGCAGGACGCAGGGCCTCCCGAGACCCCCACCAGGAGGCTCAGTGAGCTCCAGCCAACCCCGCTGAGGTCATTGACTCGGGGCTGCTGGCCGGCGGGGCGCCTGGACCCCAGGACAGGGAGCAGAGCTTTGCCCAGACCCCTCTGGATGGCAGACACTGCCCCAAGGCTGGGCGTGCAGGCGGCTGGCTTCCCAAGACCTTTCTGGGTCTTACTGGAGGAGCCAGCCTCCTAATCAGTGCGTGACATCCTCTTCTCACATATCCTGGAACGAGGCTCTGCTGAGGTCTCACCATTCCCAAGCAGGCGGGCAGGACCGGTGTGGCCTGGAGGAGTCCCCTTCAGCATCCTCACCTGCAGCTGAGAGGCCCCAGGTTCTCAGAGCAGGAGAGACTTCCGCCCAGATCCCACGAGGCTCCTCCCCGCAGGGTGGTGCTCTGGCTGCCGCTGCAAAGGACCAGAGGTGAGCGGGAGTCACTCTCTCCCAGGTCCCCCGCATCAAGGTGCCGGCAGGACCTCGCCCCACTGGAGGCCCCAGGGGAGGAACTTTTTGGCCCCTCCAGCCCCTGGAGGCTTCAGGCGTCCCCGGGCTTGTGGCCGAGTCACCGCAGCCAGTGCTGCCTCCGTCTTTACATGGCCTCTCTTCCGCCTGAGACAGGTGTCCATCTGGACCCCTCGTTCGAGGGCCCTTGTGACAACATTGGGCCCCTCAATAACCCAGGGCCTCCCTCCCACCTTAGCGTCCTTTGTTACATCTGCAAACATCCTGCTTCCGTGTAACTTCACCTTTACAGGATCCCGGGGTTGGGACCCGTTATCTTCAGGGGCCACAAGCAGGCTGAGCAGACCCAGCAGGAGCCCCACAAAAGCTGGACCCCAGAACCCAAGGCCGACAAAGTCGCAGACTCTCAGCATGCCATGCGCTGCAGCCATTTTTGAGTTTAATTGGCTTGAAATGGATTCGGCTGGGAGGGAGGTCCCAGGAAATAGATGGGTTTAATAACACCTCCCATCCGTGCAGGGCATGCCAGCTCCGGAGCCGGGGTGCGTCCGCACGCATCCATCCTCTCGGCATGGCCCCTGGAGGGGGCGAGTGACACCAGTGCTCAGGTCACCCCGCCCCCTAGCCACAGAGGGGCCGCCCCTCCAAGCCCCGGGCTGGCTTTGCAGCTGGGACGCCAACCAACCCGCAAACATCCACCTCCAGCCCAGACACAGGAGGCTGGGACCCAAAGAGACGGCCCTCTCTGGACACGCCCTTCTGAGCATCCTTCCGGGAGCAGAAGGCGCCGCGCGCTGCCACCTGGCGCCCTCGCCCGCGGGCAGCTGGGGTGGCTGTCCTCCCTGCGACGGGCCCGCACGTCTGGGCAGCAGACGGGCACTGCTGCCTGTCGCAGGTACAGGGCTCCAGTGCCTGGCGTAGGCACTGCCCCTCGTCCTCCGAGGTGCCCGACCTCTGGGTCTTCTCAGGGGAATCCTTACTCCCCGGCACCCCTCACGCAACAGAGAGCATGGGATTTCAGCTCGGGGTGGGGGCTGGTGGGGGTCTGCCGCTGAGAGCCTGTAGCTTCACCCCTAAGGGGCTGAAAGCGCCTCCCTGGGTGGACGGTGGCTGGCAGGGGCTAGAAGCAGCTCCTCTGCCCCAAGAGCGTGGGCTGGCCCGGGGCGGGGGCTGGGCAGAAAGGCTGGGCNGCTGTCTTTTCACCTTGTTTATAGTTTCCTTTGTTGTGCAAAAGCTTTTAAGTTTAATTAGGCCCCATTTTTTTTTCTTTTATTTCCAATATTCTGGGTGGAGGTGGGTCATAGAGGATTTTTTTTAAATGCAGATTGTGTATGCTAAGTCACTTCAGTCCTGTCCCACCCTTAAAGACCAAATGGATCATAAGGCTTCTCTGTCCATGGGATTCTCTGGACAAGAATACTGGAATGGATTGCCATACCCTCCTCTAGGAGATCTTCCTGACCCAGGGATTGAACCCACATCTCTCATGTATCCTGCACTGGCAGGCAGATTCTTTACCACTAGTGCCACCTGGGAAGCAGATTAAGATCCAGTAAATGTGAGGCGATACCTGAAATTCTGCATTTCCAACAAGCTCCCAGGTAATGGTAATACTGCTGATCTTCAAAGACTTACTTTGAAATGGAAAATCAAGACACAATCTGACTAAAAAAATAAATGTTATTTTTTGATCAATGTTAAAGTTTTACAGAGATAAATGTGGGTGTTTAAACATTTGTGCCCTCAAAAGTATCCAAGCATCCATTTATAAGGTGCAAAACTTTGAAGACTGTTAAGCAACTGAATAGATTCAGAACCAACGTTCAAGAAAAGTCTTGCCCTACCTCCAGAGACTATGTGCAGTCAAATTTGGCTGGCCCTCAACTAAGCCTGGAATACAAAGTAGACTCCTATCAGCACCCTCACCATCTATGCTACTGGCATCTAGAACATACTGATCTTCTTTCAGTCAACAGCAGAGTGTCATCCTGTCAGACACTAACTATCCATCTCAATGGGGAATTATCTGTCTTGTGGTTCCTATCCAAAGCCTAATGAATACTACTGATTGTCAACAGGGAAAANTTTTCAAACATATGAAAGAAGCCTGACTAAGCGGGTTGCCAATATTTTGTTATGTGACCTATACCCCAGATAAGTTATCTGCCAGTCTGACTCCTGCCCCATGATGGAATGAAACCCTGCAGGAAATACATGTCAAGAATACTTTTGAGTCTTTGAATAAGAGTTTTATGAATCATGTTTCTAGTGGCTGGATTTCTTATCTCCTACCTGTTACCAAATGATTGCTTCTTAGGGTCTTTAAAGTAAAAAAGTTCATCAAGAAAAAGCAGGTCTGTCTTCCAGGTTCTATTTACAGCTGACTTATGGTGCCTTGGCAGCCTTCAGGTCAGCCAGCCAGAGAGATTTCCTTGAGGGCTCGCCCAGTTATCTCAACCACGTGGTCTGAGGCACTTTCCCTTAAAGGTCCTGGCACCAGGGTACAGATTTCTAATCAGCTCTGATACTGCGGAGCCACTGATCAGCCCTTAGAGATAAGGCTTTCTTCTGCAGTGAGAAAAGAATCTGAAAAATTACCCGCCGCCATGGGGGACAGAAGCCCCTTCGAAACGGACATGCTTACCCTGACCCGCTATGTTATGGAGAAGGGGCGTCAGGCCAAAGGCACTGGGGAGCTCACGCAGCTGCTCAACTCCATGCTGACGGCCATCAAAGCCATCTCCTCAGCTGTGCGGAAGGCGGGCCTGGCCAACCTGTGAGTGAGAGCCCCCACTGCACGCTGCGATCCCGGTCTGGTGGGGGTGGGCAGAGCTGCAGGAGTCTGGGCCGGAAACTGGATCCAAAGCATTAACCTGCACACCCTGCAGGGAAATGGCCTTTCAAGTTTCTGCCAGGTGTGATTTGATAAGGAGGCCTTTGACTTGTCTCAGGAAAGGCACAAAATTCTGGGAGACGTGCTATGGAGGAAAAAAGCATCATTTTTCTAGTCGCTGTGTATTCTAATGACAACAAGCTCAGGGGCTTGTTCCATGAAAACATATCCTGAGTTAAATCTGAAATCTGTTAGTTACTTGGTGTGTCTGCCTCTCTGCAACCCCGTGGACTGTAGCCCACCGGTTTCCTCTGTCCACAGAATTTTCCAGGCAAGAATACTGGAGTGGGTTGCCATTTTCTTCACCAGGGGATCTTCCTGACCCAGGGATTGAACCTCGGTGTCCTGCACTGCAGGCAGATTCTTCACCCTCTGAGCCAACAGAGAAGCCCACCTCTGACAAGGTGACTCTTATTTGCAGTCTCACTGGCACAAAGCGACCGGCAGGAGACTTGAGACGACTCCTGACGCCCTGGGCAGATAGGAGTGGTTTTATTGTCACGACTTTTGCCCCTAGTTGTCAGGGGCTAGAAATCATTTACCGAATCTTTTTTTCTCTCGTTTACCAAATCTTAAGGCCCGTCGTCCATCTCCTGTTCATTGCTGAAAGAAGTGTTTTGCTTTTAAAACCAGTTGTGATTTCTTCTCTGTGACTCAAGCTTCTGTCCATTTGGTATGCAGGACGCTGGAAGGTGCTGGCCTGGGAGCGGGGAATGAAGGGCCTTCTTCCACTTTGCTCTCTTGGTGCTTCACCCAAGCCCAGGAGGCCAGGTTCAAGCTGTGCTGCTGATCCTCACAGCCCAGGGTCCGGTTCCAGTCTGTGGTGAAAAGATCAGTCTTTGGGTTTCTACTTCCCTGGTAGCAATTCCAATGGAGGTCCTCTCAGAAGATGAAGAGACCCCATCATTCATTATTATTATTATTCCAAAGTGAAGAAATAACCAAATCCAATAATTTAAAATATTTATTCTTGGGTATTCCCTGATGGCTCCGTGATTAAGACTCTGTGGTTCCATTGCAGGGTGCATGGGTTTGATCCCTGCTCAGGGAACTAAGATCCTGACAGCCAAGGGACCAAAAATAGTAAAAAATGTTTATTCTTAACAACTTAGCATTTTTAACACCAAAAACAATGTGATAATCACAGAATTTATATTAGTGTAAGGTTTCGTGACCCAGTAACCCAATAATGAGCTCCAAGTCAGAGGAGACTGTGACTGGCTTCCCTTCTCTCTGTGTATTGCTTTAACTGTCTTAGTCCCTCACTTGGCAGTAATGGCCAACTCCACCTTTAAGGACCTTCGTGAATGTGAGCCACGGACACCTGCCTCTGTTCTGCTCCTGCCTGATGGTGAGCAGGGCTGTGTGTAGAGCAGTTCTCCGGGCTGCCTGCTGAGTGTTACTCACGTGAATGGGCTCCCCTGTGCGGGGGGCTGGGCAGGGCAGGGCAGGGGTTGTGGCTAATTGCGGCAGAACTCTGACTTCGTGGTCATGCAGTGTCCAGAGGAAGTGGACTTAGGGATTAGATAATTCAGATGTTCCTCTGACTTGGTTTTTCATGCCATCTGATTATAGTCAATGACCCACTCTCGCTAGGGACTGTAAAAATGTAAAATGACTTGGATACTAATAGCCTCTAACTAAATTGTGGAGCTGTTGTAAGGCTTAGTAAGCCCATGTGATGATGATTTATGCCACCCCCATAATAAATGCTTGGTAAGTGCTCATTATTTGTTGTTGTTCAGTCACCGTTGTGTCCGACTATTAGACTCTATGGACTGCAGCATGCGAGGCTTCCTTGTCCTTCACCATCTCCTGGAGTTTGTGCAAAGTCTTGTCCCTTGAGCTTTCACAGCATCGGGGACTTTTCCAATAAGTTGGCTTTTCACATCCGATGACCAAAGTATTGAGGGTTCAGCTTCAGCATTGGCCCTTCCAATGAATATTCAGTGTTGATTTCCTTAAAAATTGACTGGTTTGATCTCCTTTCTGTCCAAGGGACTCTCAAAAGTCTTCTCCAACACCACAGTTCAAAAGCATCAATTCCTCAGAACTCAGCTTTCTTTATAGTCCAACTCTCACATCCATACATGGCTACTGGAAAAACCATAGCTTTGAATATACGGACCTTGGTTGGCAAAGTGATGTCTCTGCTTTTGAATATGCTGTCTATATTTGTCATAGCTTCTCCAAGGAGCAAGTGTCTTTTGATTTTGTGGCTACAGTCACTGTCTGCAGTGATTCTGGAGCCCAGGAAAATAAAATCTGCCACGGTTTCCACTTTTTTCCTCAACTATTTGCCATGAAGTGATGGGACAGGATGCCATGATCTTAGTTTTTTGAATGTTGAGCTTCAAGCCAGCTTTTTCACTCTCCTCTTTCATCCTCACCAAGAGGCTGTTTAGTTCCGTTTCCCTTTCTGCCATTAGAGTGCTATCACCTGCATATCTGGGGTTGTCAGGTTCCACGTCCAGTTCAGTTCAGTCGCTCAGTCATATCCAGCTCATTGACTGCAGCACACCAGACTTCCCTGTCCATCACCAACTCCTGGAGATTGCTCAAATTCAGGGCCAAACCTGGGGAAATTTGCGGGCTAACAGGTCAATGTTGCAAACTGATCACTAGGTGGCGGGCGCAGCCTGTGGAAACAAAATGTCAGAATTTCAAACTGCATCAGAGGGCACAGGCAGGATTCTTCCGTTTGACAGAGACCGTGTGTTCTGCCAATTCAGATATTTCTGTCTCTTTCTCATTTAGGGCGCTTCCTCTTTTTGGGAAGATATTTATAGGCACATGCTCCATAAATGCAAAACTGATCAGAAAGTCTCATATTTTTCTTCTTTTTTCTCTGCTTCCTGCTCTAGGAAGAAGGGAATGCTAGCATTCTGGGAATGCTGTCCCCAGAATCCTCTCCACAGCTTCCTAATGTCAAAATGCAGAACAATCATTTAAAATTTGTCAGTAGTAGTAAAAGCTGTAAGAAGATACTGTCTATGGGTTATAAAGCATTTTCCTGTCCATGATCTAACTTGAGCAGTTGTCAGGCAATTAGATCTCTTGTAAATGAGCTTCCATTCTTTCTGAAAGGAGCGGTGTTGATGGAGGGATTGTGGGGAGGGAGGGAGACAGAGCAACATGCCCAGTTCTTGCAAGGAGGGTGCACAGGGTGGGCTGAGAGGTAGGGTAAGGGCAGGATTAGTGTGGTGTTGGGGAGAGGTGTTTGCAAAACACTGAACAGAGAGCCTGTTTCTCTTCCCCACCACCCACAGGCCTCCGGCACCCCAGCTTTTCATTCTCCAGTAGAAGCTGCATTATACAAGAAAACTGAATTCACAGGGTGTGTGAACTCTGTAAACGCTGCTGCAGGACAACCTAGTTTTGTCGTTGTGTGCTTGTTTGCTTTTATTTTGAAGTAGAAGGTACAGTCTTTGAAGTCAATCTACCAGTATCATTTTCCAAGGCAGATCTCATCACATCAGACATCAAGTGATGGGGGACACCTGTTGGGGAGAGGGGAGATGTTGTCAGTCAGGGAAAGGGATGGGAAATGAGTTGTCTCCCGGTTTAGGGTAAATCAGTGGCTCTCAACCCTGGCTACTTGTTAGAAACACTTGAAGAATACTTCAATAAATAAATGGTGTTAACAAAAAGGAGAGGAAGGAATTACTTTCCTGCCATCCATTCTTTGTAATTCAGTGAAGGTATGCTGAGCCTCTGTGGAAGCAGGCACAGTGAGTCATAGCTCTTGCCTTCAGAGAGCAGACAAACCAGCAGGGAGAACATTCCCATGAACAGACTGTGAGCTGCTGTGGAAGGGCTGACAGAGCTGTGTCTGGTATGTGGTGGGACGAGGGAAGCTTCTGGAAGATGTTAGGAGGGCTAAGCTGTCAGTGGGCAGAAAGCACTCCCATGGGATGGGGGGACACCCCATGACTGAAGGAGGGAAGGAGGGAAGCAGCTTTCGGGGTGCCGGTGGCCTCAGGACCTTTGCGGCTGTTGGAATGTGGAAGTCTGGAGGGGAGTGATAGCCATGTGTCTCATGGAGAGGCGAGCGTGAAGCCAGGGGACAGTGAACCAGGAGTCCATGGAAGGCAGGTGTGTGCCCACGCAGGGTTCCAGAGGCTGAGGGTGAAAGGCTAAGCGGCGAGGCCAAGTGTGGGGCCGGGGCTTCCTTGATGGTCTGAAGCCAAGTATGGGGATCTTGGGGACTCTGGGAGAGATGGGGGTGATATGACTGGCTTTTTAGAAGGTTCCTACCCACGAGGATGGGAGCCGGAGACTTTAGATAGCAATCCTCTATAACCCAAAGCACCCAACTACAATTTTTACACTGGCATTCTTTCTTATATTGCTTGATAATGGTAATAAAGAACCAAATTAAATTTTATCCCTAATTTCCTTCTTTATTCAAGTAATGCCAGGCTACAGCAGAACAGTTTTAAATTCAGCCCAACAGGCCACTATTTGAGGATAATCAACAAATACTAGAAATTCCAAGGCTGGAAATCCACAGTCCTTTACTTTTTAAAGTTTTTAATTATGGCGATGTGTCTCACTTTATGAACTCCCCCTCCGTCTTTCAGGGCCCCGAGGGAGGCGGGGGTGGGGCAGAGTTGTACATAGGAAGATTGAATTCTGTAGTGTTACTGGGATGAATAGGAACTTGCAACAGTGGCCCGGAGCCAGGGTAAGAACCAGCGCTGTGAAACAGGACGCACTCGGTCGTATTTATACTCTGGAGACCCTGGAGCCTTGAAAGGAAAAGAGGGATACAGGGCAGGTGTCTTGGCGTCCTGGCATCTTCGCTGGAGTCTGGGCTCCCTTCCTGATTTCCTCCGGCTTTTTGCCATCTTAGGTACGGAATCGCGGGAAGCGTGAACGTGACGGGGGATGAGGTGAAGAAACTGGACGTGTTATCCAATGCCCTGGTGATCAACATGCTTCAGTCCTCCTACAGCACCTGCGTCCTGGTGTCGGAAGAGAATAAAGAAGCCATTATCACCTCCAAGGAGAAGAGGGTACGTGTGGCAGGCGGGCTGAGGTTCTTCTATTCACCAGTGGAGGTCGCAACTGAAGGTGGAGGTCGCTTTCTTTTAGTTTCTGGGATTTTCCTCTATTGCTTAATTTTTGTTTTCCAGAAACCACGGTTTGCATATTTCTTTACTTTGGAGTTTTATGCTGTTTAGTCAAAGAGACTCCATAATAAGGAAGTGATTCATTAAGGATAATAAATCAGAATGCTTTACCGAAACTTATCAGTAGACAGGGTTCACCTTGGGTTTTCACCTAATGTACTTGTAACAAGTCCCAACGTTTTGGAGCTTAAAAATCAGGCCCAGTAAAAAGTAGAGTTCCTGGGAAGAGCAATAGTTTTGACCTTTTACTCTTCTCATCCCCACAATCCTCGCCCCTTCCCCAAAGGGGTTTGGTTTTAGCAGAGATTTCCTCATGCCTGACAACCTGTTAGACTAAAACAGAAAAGAAATTGTAAAGATTGTTGCTCTTGCCTTAATACAATGGTAAACTTGTTTAGTTCATGGCATGCCCGGGGAGGGTCTATATTCAGTATGGTTCCACAGTTTATTTTTTAAAAAATTTGTGGCCAAAAATTCAACCCATGTTCAGTTGCAATACAGTAATACCACATAAATGCCAGCACTGTTGGCTCTTGTTTTATACACTGGATCTTGGGGACAAGGTGCCATTACTTTATGATTAGCTGAAAGGATGGAAAAAGTAAAGCCAAATTTATTAAACCCTTACTGTATCCTGGGGATTGTGCAAAAGTCCTTTGTACTTGTTGTCTCACGTAATTCAGGCTAAGTCACACCTATTATTCTCAACTCAGCTGTCACACCAGCTCCTGAACATTCTCCAGTGTGTGCTTGATGTTGAACAAATAACTGCTGAATGCATGCATGCATGAATGAATGAGCTGATTTGGATTATCTACAGGGAGAATGAGAGATTTCCAAGTTTATGGATTCCACTCCCCTACCCCCACCTCCTATTGAGAAAGAAGGAAGGAAAGAAAGGAGAGCCAAATTAATCTAGGGCACTACTCATTGGAAAGTCAGGAGAAAAGTAACTATGCAGGGGGAGAAATGACTCCCATTTTACTTGATGTTGTACTAGCAGTATTTAATGAGCCAGGAGACCCCAGTCCCCATCATTAAGGCTCTCACAGAACCTTGTACCTAGGAGGTCAGTAAAATGTATTTGGTGATTTCTTTCCACTGAGTTGTCTGTGACAGCAGCATGGGTGGACATGAGGGGCCTGGTATCTCAGGACCCCACCTGGTCTCCTGATCTTCAAGTCAGAAAGGAAAGGCAGATGCGACAAAACTCAAAGGAATACTTTTATTCTCTTGATGCACTTACATACAGCTGCTACCTTAATAAAAGAGGCCCAGAGACCCTGGGACCTTATTCTGAAGTTTTCTTTTGATAAAAACGTGTCCACATGAAGAAAGCCTGTCTGGGGAGAAGCTCGATGTATCAATAATTCAATAACAACATTACTATGGACTTAGGTAGAACTTGCCCAAGTTTATCTTCAGCTCCTCCAGCTCCTTCCAGCATGGTGCCCAGTTCAGACCAGTTCCTCTCACACCTTCAGCAATTCCAAGTTCCCAGTGGTCCCAGGTAGGAGGGGAGGATGAAGTCAGAGTAGGTGGGAGCAAAGATATTTGGGGGTAAGTGGGACCTCCTTCACCCTGTGTGGGCATCAGCTCATCGGTTTATGGGCAAGTGAGCTCTGAACTGCACAATTAATATATGTGGATATGCTCTGCATTCCTTAAGTAATTGTAATTTTTGATAAGGATATCCCTTTGCTCTAAATCGCTTCTGATGGGGTGTTACCTGTCAGACTCAGCCACTTACACAGAGTGTGTTGACTGGGACAGAGTGTTGACTTACACAGTGTATTGACTTGCGTTGATCAGGTGTTCTGCCTTCTGTGCACATAGGGGAAATATGTGGTCTGCTTTGACCCGCTGGACGGATCTTCCAACATCGACTGCCTGGCTTCCATTGGAACCATATTTGCCATCTACAGAAAGGTGAGCAAACAGTCTGCTCTTTAATACCTCCTACCTCTGATGGTTTCAGGAAGGTTCCTGGGCTCGGAGCCATGAGTCTGGAGTTCTAACCTTTGTCCCAGACACACCATGGGAGGCAACCTATGAACCTCCCTCTGCCTGAGGATCCTCATTGAAGACCCGAGTCGGTATTTTCCCTCAGCCTTCTTCTCAGTGTTCATGGGAACATAGGGTGAAAGGATACATGGGATCTTGTTTTGAAAATCTGGATGCGATACAAATGTCAGACATGGAGTTAGGTTCCAAGCAACATCTGAAGGCCCCTATGTTACTTCCTTATGTATCTCAAATCTTATTGCATTCATTTTCTGTTGCTGCTGTAACAATTCACATGCATTTAGAAGTTTAAAAACAGCACCCATTTATTGCGTCCCAGTTCTTGGATCAGAAGTCTGACTGCATGGCTGAGCTCTATCTGATAAGGTCAGAATCTGGGTGTTAGCTGGCTTGGTCTCCTATTGAGAAGAGTTTGCTTCCAGGCTCATTGAAGTTGTTGGCAAAATTCAATGAAATAGTTAATATCCGTCCTCTCAATAGTTACAGTTTTTTTACGTTCTTGTGACCAGAACTTTTAAGATCTACTCTCACATTAGTTGCTCAGTCATGTCTGACTCTTTGCCACCCCATAGACCATAGCCCACCAGGCTCCTCTGTCCATGGAGTTCTCCAGGCAGGAATACTGGAGAGAGTTGCTATCCCCTTCTCCAGGAGTTCTTTCCGACCCAGGAATTGAACCTGAGTCTCCTGCACTGCAGGCAGATTCTTTATCATGAGTCACCAGGAAAACCCCATCAGTTCAGTTCAGTCGCTCAGTCGTATCCGACTCTTTGTGACCCCATGAATCACAGCATGCCAGGCCTCCCTGTCCATCACCAA
Source organism: Neotragus pygmaeus (assembly GCA_006410875.1). Taxonomy (NCBI): domain Eukaryota; kingdom Metazoa; phylum Chordata; class Mammalia; order Artiodactyla; family Bovidae; genus Neotragus; species Neotragus pygmaeus. The sequence continues at coordinate 442,293 of SJYV01011131.1, read as the reverse complement.
CTCCCAGAGTTCACTCAGACTCACGTCCATGGAGTCATTGATGCCATCCAGCCATCTCATCCTCGATCGTCCCCTTCTCCTCCTGCCCCCAATCCCTTCCAACATCAGAGTCTTTTCCAATGAGTCAACTCTTCACATGAGGTGGTCAAAGTACTGGAGTTTCAGCTTTAGCATCATTCCTTCCAAAGAAATCCCANGTCAGTCATCTCATCCTTGGTTGTCCCCTTCTCCTCCTGTCCCCAATCCCTCCCAGCATCAGAGTCTTTTCCAAAGAGTCAACTCTTCGCATGAGGTGGCCAAAGTACTGGAGTTTCAGCTTCAGCATCCTTCATTCCAAAGAAATCCCAGGGCTGATCTCCTTCAGAATGGACTGGTTGGATCTCCTTGCAGTCCAAGGGACTCTCAAGAGTCTTCTCCAACACCACAGTTCAAAAGCATCAATTCTTCGGTGCTCAGCCTTCTTCACAGTCCAACTCTTACATCCATACATGACCACAGGAAAAGCCGTAGCCTTGACTACACATACCTTAGTCGGCAAAGTAATGTCTCTGCTTTTGAATATACTATCTAGGTTGGTCATAACTTTTCTTCCAAGGAGTAAGCGTCTTTTAATTTCATGGCTGCAGTCACCATCTGCAGTGACAGCCACCTTAATTCCTGCAGCCACAGAGCTTCAAATCCCAGCCCCAACCTACTCCAAACTATAGTCTTGTGCTATATGAAAGTTGCTCAGTCACGTCCAACTCTGTACAACCCCATGACTGTAGCCCTCCAGGCTCCTCTATCCATGGGATTTCCCAGGCAAGAATACTAGAGTCAGACGCTATTCCCTTTTCCAGGGGAACTTTCCAACCCAGGGAGCAAACCCAGGTCTCCTGCACTGCAGGTAGATTCTTTACCATCTGAGACAAAACAACAGAGAAAGGGACATGACCTTGGGTAACATGGAGCAGACTCCACCCCTGTCAGAACAGCAGTAGCCACAGAGCAGAGGTGAAGCCTCACTTCACACCTTGCATAACTGTAACCCCTATGAAGGGGATAACTGCCAGCATACCTGAAGAAAGATGTGGCTGGCATCCATACCAAAAACACTGGACACACAGTCTACAGAGAGATGCTCCCTCATAAAAACATTCTTCAAGATCACAATAGATAACTGTTTCTCCAAAGCTCATGGAAACATAGAAAGTTAAAAAGGCAAAGGAACTATTCCCAATTGAAAGAACAAGAGTAATCCCCTTGAAGAATAATGAAACAGCTCACCAGTCTAGACCCTAAGTTCAAAAATGTGGTAATAAAAATAGTCAAAGAATTAAAGAAGCTTATTGATAGAAACACAGTTCACTATGACAAGGAACTAGAAACTATAAAGATTAACCAATCAAAAACAGTTGCCCAAGATAAAAGTCTATACAGAAGCAATGAACAGCCAACTAAATGAAACAGAACAATCAATTGATATGGAAGATAGAATAATGGAAATCTAATTAGAAAACAGACAAAAGAAAAAAAAAATGAAGACAACATACAACATCTCTAATATAAAACATGCCAAGTTACCCATAATAGGGGCTACAGAAAGAGAAGACAGACAAAAGGGGATTGAAAGTATATTTGAAGAAATTGTGTCTAAAAACTTCCCAAACCTAAAGAAGGAAAACAGATATCCAGATACAGAAAGGATGGAGAAACAAACATTCCCACACCAAGACATAATGAAAATGGCATAAGTTGGATTACCACAAGATAATGAAGAAGGATGTGAGCTCAACCTCTTCTTTAAAAGAAGATCACCAAAATCACAACCAACTGCTGAACAGCTATCAACAAAAAAAATTCTGGAACCTACACCTATGTCCAAAGACAAAGAGAAGGCCATAGTGAGATGGCAGGAGGGGCACAATACAATGCACTCAAATCCCATACACAGCTGGTGAGCAACCCACAAACTGGAAAACAGGAATACCACAGAAGTTATCCCAAGGAGTGAAAGTTCTTAGCCCCATGTCAGCCTTCCTAGCCTTGTGGTCTGGGAGCAGGTAGAAAAGTCCCTAGAGAATCTCGCTTTGAAGGATAGTAGGGTTTTGACTGGAGAACTGATGGAAAAAGACTCCACCCTTGGAGGGCACACAAAAAATCTCGTGTGCACCAGGGCCCATAGGAAAAAATCACTGACCCCTTAAGACAATGGACCAGACCAGCCTGCTAGTATTGAAGGGTTGCTAGTGGAGGTGGGGGCGCGGCTGGAGCACCATGGAGACAAGGATACAGACACTAGCAATGCTGGGATGCTTGAGTCCTCCTGGAGGCTGTCATTTGCCCCACCAAACAGCCTGTAGGTTTGCAGGCCAGACAACCAACAGGTAGGAATATAACCCCCACCCATCAGCAGAGAAGCAATTTAATACTTTTGCTGAGCATAGCCCTGCCCATCAGAGAGACACAAGACCCACCTCCATCCACCACCAGTCCCTCCTATCAGGAAGCTTACCTAAGCCTCTTAGATAGCCTGATTCACCACAGGGCAGACAGGAGAAGCAAGAAAAGCTATAGCCCTGCAGCCTGTAGAACAGAAACCACAGCCACAGAAAATTAGATAAAATTAAATGGCAGCATATATGTCCCAGACAAAGGAACAAAATAAAACCCCAGAAAAACAACTAAGTGAAGTAAAAATAGGCAATCTTCTGGAAAAAGAATTCAGAATAATGATTGTGAAGATGATCCAGGATCCTGGAAAAACAATGGGGACAAGGATCAAGATGCATTAAAATGTTTAACATAGACCTAGCTGCAGTCCATGGGGTCGCTAAGGGTCAGACACGACTGAGCGACTTCACTTTCACTTTTTACTTTAATGCATTGGAGAAGGAAATGGCAACCCACTCCAGTGTTCTTGCCTGGAGAATCCCAGGGACAGGGGAGCCTGGTGGGCTGCCATCTATGGGGTCACACAGAGTCGGACACGACTGAAGTGACTTAGCAGAAGAACTAAAAACCAAACAAGCAGAGATGAATAATAAAATAACTGAAATTAAAAATACACTGGAAGGAATCAATTGAATAAATTAGGCAGAGAACAGATAAGTGACATGAAGACAGAATAGTGGAAATCACTGCCACAGAATAAAGAATTGAATTTAGACAAGTCTAAGAGACCTATGAGGCAACATTAAATGTTTATTATAGGATACCAGAAGGACAAGAAAGAGAGAGCAGGCTCCAGAAAATATTTGAAGAGATAATTGCTGAAAACTTCCCTAACATAGGAAAAGAAAGAGCCACCCAAGTCCAGGAAACCCAGACAGTTCCAGGCAGGATAATCCCAAGGAGGAACATGCTAAAACACACAGTAATCAAACAAAAAGACAAAAATAAAATATTAAAGCAACAATAGAAAACTGACAAATAACATACAAGGGAATTCCCATGAGTTATTCACTGATTTTTTCAGCAGAAGCTCTACAGGCCGGAAGGAAGTGGCACAATATATTTAAAGTGATAAAAGGGAAGAATCAACAACCAAGAATACTCTACTTGGCAAAGCTCTCATTCAGATTTGATGGAGAAATCAAAAGCTTCTCAGGTAAGAAAAAACTAAGAGCTAAACACCACCAGACCAGCTTTTCAACATATGCATTGTTGCCGGGAATGTAAATTGATATAGCCACTATGGAGATTTCTTAAAAATAAAAAACTAGGAATAAAACTACCATGAAATGAAGTGAAAGTCACTCAGTCATGTCCGACTCTTTGCAACCCCATGAACTATATATACTCCATGGAATCTTCCCAACCCAGGGATTGAACCCAAGTCACTTAGATATGCAGATGACACCACCCTTATGGCAGAAAGTGAAGAACTAAAGATTCTCTTGATAAAGGTGAAAGAGGAGAGTGACAAAGTTGGCTTAAAGCTCAACATTCAGAAAACTAAGATCATGGCATCCAGTCACATCACTTCATGGCAAATAGATGGGGAAACAGTGGAAACAGTGGCTGACTTTATTTTGTGGGNTGCATATCTGAGGTTATTGATATTTCTCCTGGCAATCTTGATTCCAGCTTGTGCTTCATCCAGTCCAGCATTTCTCATGATGTACTCTGCATATAATTTAAATAAACAGGGTGACAATATACAGCATTGATGTACTCCTTTCCGATTTGGAACCCATCTGTCATTCAGGTATGACCTAAATAAGATCCCTTATAATTATACAGTGGAGCTGACCAACAGATTAAAGGTATTAGATCTGGTAGACAGAGTGCTTGAAGAACTATGGATGGAGGTTTGTAACAATGTATAGGAGGCTGTGACCAAAACCCACCCCAAAGGGAAAAAAATGCAACAAGGCAAAGTGCTTATCTGGGGCAGCTTTGACTGAGGAAAGGAGAGAAGCAAAAGGCAAGGGAGAAAGAGAAAGATTTACCCAACTGAATTCAAAGTTCATAGAAAGCAAGAGAGATAAGAAGGCCTTTTTAAATGAATAATACAAAGAGAAGGAGGAAAATGATAGAATGGGAAAAAGTAGAAATTTCTTCAAAAACACTGGAGATATCAAGGAAACATTTCATGCAAGGATAGGCATGATAAAGCACAGAAAAGATAAGGACCTAACAGAAGCAGAAGAGATTAAGAAGTGTTGGCAAGAGTACATAGAACTATAAAAAAAGGCCTCAATGGCTCAGATAACCACAGTAGTGTGGTCACTTACCTAGAGCCAGACATCCTGGAGCATGAAGTCAAGTGGGCCTAAGGAAGCATCACTATGAACAAACCTAGTGGAGGTGGTAGAATTCCAGCTGAGCTATTCATAACCTAAATGATGATGCTATTAAACTGCTGCACTCAATATATCAGCAAAGACTCAGCATTTGCCACAGGACTGCTGGTCAGTTTTCATTCCAATTCCAAAGAAGGATAATGGCAAAAAATGTTCAAACTACCATACAATCACACTCATTTCACATGCTAGCAAGATAATGCTCAAAATCCTTCAAGCTAGGCTTCAACAGTATGTGAACCAAGAACTTCCACGTGTACAAGTTGGATTTAGAAAAGGCAGAGTAATTAGAGGTGAAATTGCCAACACTTTTTGGATCATGGAGAAAGCAATGGAGAACCAGAAAAATGTTACTTCTGCTTCATTGACTATGCTGAAGCCTTTGATTGTGTGAATTACAATCAACTGTGGGAAATTTTTTGAGATAGGAGTACCAGACCACCTTATCTGTCTCCCGAGAAACCTGTATGTGGGTAAAGAAGTAATAGTTAGAACTGGAAGTAGAACAACTGACTGTNCTATGCTGAAGCCTTTGATTGTGTGAATTACAATCAACTGTGGGAAATTTTTTGAGATAGGAGTACCAGACCACCTTATCTGTCTCCCGAGAAACCTGTATGTGGGTAAAGAAGTAATAGTTAGAACTGGAAGTAGAACAACTGACTGTTTCCAAATTGGGAAAGGAGTATGACAAGGCTGTATATTGTCACCCTGCTTATTTAACTTATATGCAGAGTACATCATGCAAAATGCCAGGCTGGATGAATCACAAGCTGGAATCAAGATTGCCAGGAGAAACAGCAACAACCTTAGATATTCAGATGATAACATTCATTGAAGAAAGTGAAGAGAAAGTAAAGAGCCTCTTGACTAAGGTGAAAGAAGAGAGTGAAAAAGCTGGCTTGAAAATTAACTTTCAAAAGACTAAGGTCTTGACATTCGATACCATCACTTCATGCAAGTAAAAGGGGGAAAGTGGAAGCAGTGGCAGATTTTATTTTCTTGGGCTCCAAAATCACTGAGCATGGTGACTACAGCCATGAGATTAAAAGACACTTGCTCCTTGGAAGGAAAGCTATGACAAACCTACACAGTGTATTAAAAAGCACAGACATCATTTTGCCAACAAAGATCCATATAGTCAAGGCTATGATTTTTCCAGTAGTCATATATGGATGTGAGAGTTGGACCCTAAAGGATGTTGAGTGCCGAATAATTGATGCCTTTGCATTGAGGTGCTGAAAGAGACTCATGAGAGTTCCTTGGACTACAAGGAGATCAAATCAGTCAATTCTAAAGGAAATCAACCTTGAATATTCATTGGGAGGACTAATGATGAAGCTGAAGCTCTAATACTTTGGCTACCTGATAATAAGAGCAGACTCATTGGAAAAGACCCTGATGATTGAGAAAGATTGAAGGCAAAAGGAGAAGAGGGTGGCAAAGGATGAGATGGTTAGAAAGCATCACAGACTCAATGGACATGAATATAAGCAAACTCAGGAAGACAGAGGAGGATGGAGGGGCCTGGCATGCTGCAGGCCATGGAGTCTCAAAGAGTGGGATACTACTTAGTGACTGACCATCACTAACAACAAACCATAAGTTTATTTTTCATGTCTGTAACTCTATTTCTGCTTATATGTGGAGTCTACCAAAAAAAAAAAAAAAAAAAAAGGAGTGGGCTTCCTTGGTGGCTCAGATGGTAAAGAATCTGCCTGCAATTCAGGAGACCTGGGTTCAATCGCTGGGTCAGGAATTTGCCTTGGAGAAGGAAATGGCTACCCACTCCAGTATTCTTGCCTGGGAAATCCCATGGACAGAGGAGCCTGGCAGGCTACCACCCATGGGGTCCCAAAGATTTGGACACGACCGAGTGACTAACACACACATAAAAAAAAGAGTACAAATAAATTTATTTACAAAGTAGTGGCTTCTCTTGTTGTGCAGAGAGTGGGTGTCTAGACGAGTGGGCTCAGTAGTTGCAGCACTGAGCTGTAGAACACGGGTCCAGGGGTTGTGACACATGGGCTTAGTTCTTCTGAGGCATGTGGGACCTTTTTGGAACAAGGATCGAACTGGTGTCCTCTGCATTGACAGGCAGATTTGCATTTACATCACCAGGGAAGTCCTAAAACTTTATCTTTTACTGTTTTTTTTGGCCCCACCACACAACTTATGGAATCTCAGTTCCCTGACCAGAGATTAACCTGGGCTGTTACGTGAAAGCCTGGAATCCTAAACACTGAGCCACCAGGGAATTCCCTAAATGTAAAACATTAAAAAAATTATAGTAAAACATAAGATAAAAATCTGTAGCAATTAAGGCTTAAGTTCTTAGACCTAATTTCAAAATTATGATCCATAAAAATTTTTTTAAGTAATAGTTGGATTTCATTAAAATTAAAAATTTTTGCTCTGCAAAGAGCTCTATTAAGGGGATGAGTATAAAAACTATAGAGAATATTCGTAAACCACATACCTGACAAAGGACTCATACCTAGAATATAAAAGAACTTTCAAAACTCAACTGTAAAAATGCCAAACATTTTTTGTGTTCTAATTCACTAAGAACGTGGAATAAGAAGAGACATGTCACAGAACAGGTAAGATAAGTTTTTTGGCAAATAAGCACGTGAAAAATGTCCAACATCACAAGTCATTAGGAAAATGCAAATTAGAAAATGCAAATTAAGTGCTGTATCTTTATATGGTGGTATGTACATAATCTACTCATTTTAAAATGCCATAGAGCTATACATGCACTTAATACCAATGTCAGGTCCTGGTTTTAATACTGTACTATCATAAAATATATAAAATGTAACTATTTGGGGAAATTGGGTGAAAGTTACACATGATCTCTCTGTATTACCTGTGCAACTTCCTGTGGATATATAATTATTTTAAGTAAAAACTTAAAAGAAATTAAAAAAAATTTATTTTATTTTTGGTTGTGCTGGGTCTTCATTGCTGTGTGAAGGCTTTGGCTAGTTGCTGCAAGAGGGAGCTACTCTCTAGTTGCAGTGTGCAGGCTTCTTGTTGTGGCTTTTTGAGTTGCAGCGCACGGGGTCTAGGGTACGTAGGCTTCAGTAGTTGTGGCTTGCTGGCTCTAAAATGTGGGCTCAGTGGTTGTGATGTATGGGTTTATTTGCCTGGTGGCATGTGGAATCTTCCTGTGCAACCTGTGTCCCCAGGATTGGCAGGCAGACTCTTAACCACTGGATCACCAGGGAGTCCAAAAATGTTTTTTAAATTTAGGAAAAACCTAAATTTTAAGTGACAGAGATTGATTAAATTTTGGATATCCATACAATAGACTATTCAGCATACTGGTGAAAAAGTATATATGAGTGTGAATAAATTTGCATATGTATATGTGTGTATGATGGAGAAGACAATGGCACCTCACTCCAGTACTCTTGCCTAGAAAATCCCATGGGCAGAGGAGCCTGGTAGGCTGCAGTCCATGGGGTTGCAAAGAGTCAGACACAACTGAGCGACTTCACTTTCATTTTTCACTTTCATGCATTGGAGAAGGAAATGACAGCCCACTCCAGTGTTCTTGCCTGGAGAATCCCAGGGACGGGGGAGCCTAGTGGGCTGCCGTTTATCGGGTCGCACAGAGTTGGACATGACTGAAGAGACTTAGCAGCAGCATGTGTGTATGAACTGAATGCAACAACCACCGACCAGACTGCACTAGGAGGTAGGAAAGCAGATGTAAACAAGACAGTCAGAACTGCCAGCATGGAGCTTACAGTCTATTTAGGAAGCCAGACAACAATCATGCTAAATGAGTTATGTTGGGAGTGTCAGAGGAAAAGCACTGTGTACCCAGAAGACCAAACGTTGAAGTCTGGGAAGGCTTCCGTGGGGAAGCTGATGTTTTACCTGAAACTTGAAGGCTGACTATGAGTTCCTCAGGCAAAGGGTATGGGAGAAAGGAGAGAGCCATTCTGACTAGAAACAAATGCACAGGCAGAGTTCCGGAGTTCACATGCAGGACGGAATGTTCAAGAAGAGAAAATAAGCTTGGTGTTGCTATAGCACAGGGCCTGGGTTTAGAGGGGCAGAGGATGGTGTTGGACAAGGCTGGTCAGCCAGCAGGGGCCAGGTCTTGGAAGACCTGGTAAATGGAGTTAGGAATATTAGACACCAAGGCAGTGGGAAGTCAGTTAAATGTTTCTAGAAGAGACGGGCCATAGGTGAGGGCAGGGTGAGGATGAAGTCAGGAGACCAGGCAGAAGGTGATGGTTTGTTCAGACCAAGTAGTGGAGGGGGTGGATAGAGAGGAGAGCATGGTCCTGCGGAGACAGCTAGCAGGACTGACTGGACTGAATGATTGAAAGGCTATGGATGAGGGCAAGGAGGATGGTCAGGAGATGCTGGGGAGGGTGACATTTGTCAAGATAGGCAGCAGTGGGAGAAGATCAGGAATTTGGGGAGGGGCAGGTGAGAAGGGGCAGAGAAGTCCATCTCAGACATGTTAAGATTGAGGCATCTATGGAATACCTGAGCAGGAATGTCTGGATGGGCAGGTGGCTCGAAGGCTGGGCTCTCAGGGGAGATGGAGCTGTAGGTCTGGGAGGCAGCATCTGTGTGGGGCTTAGAATTTTGGCTGCAGGTGAAATGGCCAAGAAGTGTGTAGAATATAAAGAGAAAAGAGCTTTATAAGTTAGGATTCTGTTATAAATGTCAGGTCAGGGGTGAGTCAGGAAACCCCAAAGCTTCAGAGAGGGTCTGGACCAGGGAAGGTCAGGCCAGGAGAGCTTTTTCCCTTGAAATCTCTCATCTCACCTTCCCGGTTTTCTCTTGTTCTCTAGCCAGTGGCAGAGGAAAGATGGTCACCCAATAACTTCTATGTGGATATTCACCAGAATGCTGTAGCCCCAAACAGATTTCTGGAGCATAGAGTGGGCCAGTTGGAGTCACCACATTCCACAAGGTGGCAATGAAGAAAGTTCTTTAGATGTTCTGGCTGGATATTCTGAGTGCTGGGAAGAACCAGGAGGAGCACTGACGTTTAAAAGGTCAAAAGAATGGGAGTTGGCAAAAGCAAATGAGAAGGCATATGGAGAGTCTTAGAAAGAAATTCAGAAAAGGAAGTGGGCAGAAGCTCAGGAGAGACACATCTCATGAATGAGAAAGCAGTCACTGGATCCATTGCTGCCAAGAGGCAGAGTAAGAGGAAGACTGGAAAGTGTATGCCCAATTTAGTGGCAGCCTGCAGTGAGGACAGGAGAAAGGAGATAACCAGTGTAGACAGATGTTTTCCATTCCAGAACCTAGATGAAGACAGAGATGGGGCAATAGCTGGAGGGAAGCCCTGGGTCTAGAAAGTATTGTTTAAATTTTTCTAAGGCCAGTGAACTAAAGAGCCTCTTGATGAAAATGAAAGAGGAGAGTGAAAAAGTTGGCTTAAAACTCAACATTCAGAAAACGAAGATCACAGCATCTGGTCCCATCACTTTATGGCAAATAGATGGGGAAACAATGGAAACAGTGAGAGATTTTATTTTGGGAGGCTCCAAAATCATTGCAGATGCTGACTACAGCCATGAAATTAAAAGGTGCTTGTTCATTGCAAGAAAAACTATGAGCAACCTAGACAGAGTATTAAAAAGCAGAGATGTTACTTTGCCAACAAAGGTCCATCTAGTCAAAGCTATGGTTTTTCCAGTAGTCATGTGTGGATGTGAGAGTTGGAATATAAAAAAAGCTGAGCACGGAAGAATTAATGCTTTTGAACTGTGGTGTTGGAGAACACTCTTGAGAGTCCCTTGGACAGCAAGGAGATCTAATCAGTTCATCCTAAAGGAGATCAGTCCTGAATATTGATTGGAAGGACTGATGCTGAAGCTGTATTCTAATACTTTGGCCACCTGATGTGAAGAACTGACTCATTTGAAAAGACTCTGATGCTGGGAAAGATTATAGGCAGGAGGAGAAGGGGACAACAGAGGATGAGATGGTTGGATGGCACTACCGACCCATGGACATGAGTTTAAGCAAGCTCTGGGAGTTAGTGATGAACAGGGAGACCTGGCGTGCTGCAGTCCATGGGGTCACAAAGAGTTGGACATGACTGAGAGACTGAATTGAACTGAAGGCCAGTGAGGTCTATTTGTAATTCAAAGCCAGAGAAGGCAGAGGGGAGGAGTGGTTCTTTCCAAGCCCCTGTGCAGAGTCTAGAGGACCAAGGATAAGGTGTGATGCCAAGCGGAGGCTGCAGGATCACAGCTCTGAGAAAATAGGCTCTAGTTTGGGAGAAATTGGAAAACAGAACTCTGGTTTCATACACAGAAAATGTAATCCTTCTGATGACTAAAATGAAGATATTTCAGAAACTTCAATGGAGAAAACTAAAGATTTTAATAAAAAATCCAATTCTGCCTTTGACTTCCACTTTGTTGAAAGTCCTTAAGAGATCATGCTGTAGAGCAGTAGCTCCCACACTTTAGTGTCGAAGGTTGATTCTGGCGGCCCAGGGTTTCTGATTCTGTAGGCCTGGGGTGAGGTTCAAGAACTTGCATTTCCAATATCCCAGGTGACAATGCTGCTGCTTGGCCACATTGAGAATCATTTCTCTAGAGCCTGGTTGTCAGAATCTGTATGTGGCCTGGGAATCTGNGGTCCCATCACTTTATGGCAAATAGATGGGGAAACAATGGAAACAGTGAGAGATTTTATTTTGGGAGGCTCCAAAATCATTGCAGATGCTGACTACAGCCATGAAATTAAAAGGTGCTTGTTCATTGCAAGAAAAACTATGAGCAACCTAGACAGAGTATTAAAAAGCAGAGATGTTACTTTGCCAACAAAGGTCCATCTAGTCAAAGCTATGGTTTTTCCAGTAGTCATGTGTGGATGTGAGAGTTGGAATATAAAAAAAGCTGAGCACGGAAGAATTAATGCTTTTGAACTGTGGTGTTGGAGAACACTCTTGAGAGTCCCTTGGACAGCAAGGAGATCTAATCAGTTCATCCTAAAGGAGATCAGTCCTGAATATTGATTGGAAGGACTGATGCTGAAGCTGTATTCTAATACTTTGGCCACCTGATGTGAAGAACTGACTCATTTGAAAAGACTCTGATGCTGGGAAAGATTATAGGCAGGAGGAGAAGGGGACAACAGAGGATGAGATGGTTGGATGGCACTACCGACCCATGGACATGAGTTTAAGCAAGCTCTGGGAGTTAGTGATGAACAGGGAGACCTGGCGTGCTGCAGTCCATGGGGTCACAAAGAGTTGGACATGACTGAGAGACTGAATTGAACTGAAGGCCAGTGAGGTCTATTTGTAATTCAAAGCCAGAGAAGGCAGAGGGGAGGAGTGGTTCTTTCCAAGCCCCTGTGCAGAGTCTAGAGGACCAAGGATAAGGTGTGATGCCAAGCGGAGGCTGCAGGATCACAGCTCTGAGAAAATAGGCTCTAGTTTGGGAGAAATTGGAAAACAGAACTCTGGTTTCATACACAGAAAATGTAATCCTTCTGATGACTAAAATGAAGATATTTCAGAAACTTCAATGGAGAAAACTAAAGATTTTAATAAAAAATCCAATTCTGCCTTTGACTTCCACTTTGTTGAAAGTCCTTAAGAGATCATGCTGTAGAGCAGTAGCTCCCACACTTTAGTGTCGAAGGTTGATTCTGGCGGCCCAGGGTTTCTGATTCTGTAGGCCTGGGGTGAGGTTCAAGAACTTGCATTTCCAATATCCCAGGTGACAATGCTGCTGCTTGGCCACATTGAGAATCATTTCTCTAGAGCCTGGTTGTCAGAATCTGTATGTGGCCTGGGAATCTGGAAATAAAGTGCATTTATCAAGTACATGTGCAAGTTGGATGAAAATGTATCTAGTTGCAAGAAAAAAAAAGGGTTAGAAAGAATGCAAGATTCTGAAAGTAAGGAAAAATATTAAAGGGAATATACTGTTTTAATTTTTAAATTAGTGGGTTTTGTAGTCCTGAGGAAATATGAAAATAACAAAAATATTAAAAGGAGTGTGGCATCTTTAAAAAGAAGGATAAAATTTGGTGTAAAAATAAAGGCCTTAAGGGAATCCTTGATCGTCCAGTGGTTAGGACTCTGTGCTTTCACTGCCAAGTGTGGGGGTTCAATCCCTGAGAGGGGAACTAAGATCTCAGAAGCTGCACAGCATGGCCAAAAAAAGAAAAGGCACTGTGATTTTACTAGCAGACAGCAAACTTGGCCCCATATTCCAAGTGCTGTTGAAAGGAATGCTGGCTTCCCACCAAGAGACTTAGGTCAAGCCCCAGCTTTATCACTGGCTGGTTTCAAGATGCTGTGTACCTTTCTGACCTCCATCTCTTCTCTTTCAGAAGAAGAGAAAAGTTCTCTTTGAAAAACAAAAATTCTCTTTCAAAAAAATTTTATAGAGCCTCTTCATTGTTTTATAAAACATAATGTGAAAGTGCTGTGCCGTAGGGAAGCAAAATCTTCCACCCCAAAAAGTGTCTCCATGGCATGAAAATTCATTTAGGCTGATTATTTTTAAGGTCCGAAAGATTCAGGAAGAACCTTTAATCTACACCCCAGTTGCCTAAGACAATGTGGATAGTAAGATCTTGTTTCTGGAAGGGAGCTATTACCATCAATATTATAGTATGAAACTAGGCTTGTAGACTGGGAGGAACTTAGCAGAATCTGTTTGTTAGAATAGCACTCTGTATCTGATTGTCTCCGCAGGGTCCAGGGAACATTTGTTTACCAAACATTTGCTTTTCCATCTCCGTGTGAATTGCCTTCCTCACTTCTGAAGTCCTAAGCCACCTTCCAACATCCTCTTTTGTCTTTAACTGATGATGAGGGTTTTAGACATTTTGACGAGTTACAGTTTTCCTGGGTCTCTCCCATGTCTACATTACTAAACCTTTTTTTAAAAAAAATCCTGTTAATTTGTCTCATATCAATATAATTCTTAGAAGAGCCTGGAGAACTTAAAAGTTCTTAAAAGGGTAGAGGAAAATTTCTTTCTCCCTGGCAGTACTTTAAAAGATATAAAATCTCATATAATTACAATTTATTTTTTCACCTTGAAATTTTTTTTAAAGAACTTCCTGATGGTCCAGTAGTTAGGGCTCCATGATTTCATTCCTGGGGGTACAGGTTAAAATCCCTGGTTGGGGAACTAAGATCCTACAAGCCACATGGCATGGCCCCCACCCCTACCCCCCAACCAAATTTTTTTTTCAGGAGTTAATTATCATAATGGACATGCTTCCAGTGTGTGTGCAATATTCAAGCTCACTATCATTCTCTTTCCTATGAACATCATCACCAAGTCTGTCTTCCTAACTTTAAATATGTTATCTTTCACTTCCATCAGTTTCCAGTTCTCTGAAATTTTCTGCTCAGGAGGGAATCTCTATGTTGTATTTCTGGATGTGTCTTTTTGTTGCAGGAAGGGAGATCCCTTCTGGGGTCCAAGAATGGGTTCTTGTTTAACACTCGGAAGTGAGTTGTCCGAGGAGACACGTGTGCTAACAGAGCAAGAGACGTTCCTGGGAAGGGATGCCCTGGTTATGAGCAAGAGGGAGAAGGAACCCAGGGCTGCTCTGCCACATGCCTCCCAGTCCCAATCTTGGGTTTTATGGGGATGGGATTAGTTTCCTGGTCATCTCTGGCCAACCATCCTGACTGTGGTCTACTGGTGCACGCATTGCTCAGCCAAGATGAATCCCAGCAAGGAAGATTTTGAGAGGTTGATAGGACATGTGGTATCTCCTTTTGACCTTTTCCCAACTCTTCCAGTTGGTGGTGGCTTGTTAGTCCTTTGTTCCTTTAGGACTTCCTGGCTTAAATAACTCATGCAAGTGGCTACTATCGTGCCTGACCAATGTGGGTGGTTTCAGTCAGTGTTTCCCCTAACATTTTAGCCAAAACTCACTGGTGTCTAGAGAGAACACAGCCTCTAGCTGAATATCTGTGGTAGCTATTCTAGTAAACAGGTGGGAGAAAATCTAATGACAGAAGCAGCAAGGCCAACAATTCTTGGTTTGATCCTCGCAAAGGAAGCACCACGGTTTTTGGGTATGGTGATTTTGGGGAAGCAAGTTTGGAGCTTCAACTTGTCATATTTATTTGCTCAGTGTGTGAAGCTGAAGCTAGTTGGATCTTTTGCTCTGAAAATAGTTCATTCAGATCTGCCCATTCACTTTTCCTTCAAAGCTCCTCTCACATTTGCCATCTATAATGATGTTAAGATGTAGAACCAGAGCCCGAATATTCCTGCAAACATTCCCCTCTTCCCCACTGCTTCCAAAGTGTGTGCAGTGTAGTCAGAATCTTAGACAACGGTGGAAAAAGAACTGAGCAACCCCAGTGGCTGTGTTCCTGCCTCTCCTTCCCCCAGCCAATCAGCTCCTTACAGTGGGGGCAGGAAGTTCATTCTCCTTTTTTCTAAATTCATAAGATTTGATTCCTTGCTTTTTTGAGCATAAGAAGATAGGGTAGGACAAGCCCTTCAAGAGATCCTTAGGAAAGCAGGTTGTGAAATCCAGTCTCATCTGCGGCTCTCCCCTTCCATCAGGAACTTTCACTGCTTCTTCCTTGGATGCCTGCCTCATCCTGTCTGACTGAATTCCCACTTCCATGCACACTGTTAGCTAACAAGAGAGGCTTCATCAAGAAAATGTCCAGATTGGTAGACTTGGGCCCTGGGGGTGGGAGCAGGCAGGGGCAGGGCCTTGAAGAGGCAGCTGCCTGGGTTGATTCCAGCTCTGCTTGATGTTGGGTGAATTATCCAATCACTCAGGCTCTGGGTTTTTCATCTGGATGATGGAGACCATAAAGATACCTATCTCGGAGTGCTGTTGTGTATGTAGAATGAGATAGTGTACAAAATCAGAGCTTAATGACCTTGGTCATTTTAATCATTATGGAGCATGGCTTATGATTTTTAAAAGAGGCTGTGATTTTAACACCTTGGCATGCTGTTCTTGGCAGGATGGAGACAACTATGTTCAGGAAATGGAGAAGTCCAAGAATGGCCTTTGCAATGGCTCAGCTAGACCTAGTCATTAACATGGCAACTTGTTTCCTCCAGCTACATTTACTGCAGCTTGGAAATCTGATAACTGCATTTTCTTCCATGGTTCAAGTAGATCTGAAGTGCAGTTCAGTTCAGTCGCTCAGCTGTGTCTGACTCTTTGCAGCCCCGTGGACTGCAGCACACCAAGCACCCCTTTCCATCACCAACGCCCAGAGCTTGCTCAAACTGATGTCCATGAGTCGGTGATGCTGCCTCTGGCAAAGGGCTCTCTCCAGAGACAGTAACGTTTCTCTTTCTCTTTTGCAGACCTCAGAGGATGAACCTTCTGAAAAGGATGCCCTGCAACCAGGTCGCAGTATTGTGGCTGCTGGCTATGCGCTCTATGGAAGTGCAACGCTGGTGGCTCTTTCCACAGGGCAAGGAGTGGACCTCTTCATGCTTGACCCAGTAGGTACCTCGTGATGAAGTCTGAGCCTTTGTGCTTTAATTCTGTCCCCTGGGATAATTTACTGGTTATTCCTAAAACTTGCTTTGAGGGCCGGGGACTCTAGTTTGGGGGACCAACAGCATCATCTAAAAACATCAAGATCTCTGTTCATGGGAGGGTATTTGAGGGATTCTACATGGTCAAATGTATCACTCAGACCCTGTTTGTAAGGAATTTATTATCAAAAAAATATATTCAGCTTCTGTGGTTTGTGGAAATACAATGACTTAAGAATCCCAATGCTGCCAATTTCCAGACAGAAACATAGATTCTTTTTGTTTGTTTGTTTGTTTGTTGGCTGCTTTGTGCAACATGCAGGGTCTTAGTTCCCTGACCAGGGATCTGGTTGGTGACCCTGCATTGGAAGTGTAGAATCTTAACCTCTGAACCACCAAGGAAGTCCCAAACATGGATTCTTTACAGTAGCACCATCCAGTAGAATTTTCTGTGATAATGGTTGTGTTCTGTAATCTATGCTGTCGGGTATGGTGATCATTAGCCTTTTATGACCATTTAACATTTGCAGTGAGTTAGCGTGACTGAGAAACTGGGTTTTTACATTTCATTTCATTTTAATTAATTTAAATAACTACACGTGACTATTGGACTACTGGTACCCTATTGGACACCAGTTTGGACGATGTCCCCTAATATACATGTTTCTCCCAAAAAGATGAGTCACTGGTAGAAAGCTGTTTTATCAGATACTGTGTTATTCTCCACACTTTCCACAATGATAAAATAGCAGTAGCAGAAGAGGAAGAAGCACCACCTCTGGGTAGATGAAAAATATAACACAGTGCTGATTGGAAGAAGTAATTGGATAAAGGCAGAGTTCAAAAACAAGATTGAGCCTTCGTGGCAAATGTACATTAAAAATGTTCAGGAGATCAACTGTTCTTAAAATTTTTCATGTCAACGGAAAATACTAAAAACAATAAACAATAAATTTACTACACATACTTTTACTTGCTAACTATGAAACTCTTGTAATGCTATGATCAAGCTAATCCATCATTTCATAGAAGCAAGGTATCTATTCTGAGAATTAATGATTTTGGGGGGCCTCTAGAATGAAAGATTCAGTACAGTTCAGTTCAGTCGCTCAGTCGTGTCTGACTCTTTGCAACCCCGTGGACTGCAGCACATCAGGCTTCCCTGTCCATCAGCAACTCCTAGAACTTTCTCAAACTCATGTCCATCAAATTGGTGATGCCATCCAACCATCTCATCCTCTGTCATCCCCTTCTCCTCTTGCCTTCAATCTTTCCCAGCATCAGGGTCTTTTCCAGTGAGTCAGTTCTTCACATCAGGTGGCCAAAGTATCGGAGTACGGCTTCAGCATCAGTCCTTCCAGTGAATATTCAGGACTGATCTCCTTTAGGATGGACTGGTTGGATCTCCTTGCAGTCCAAGGGACTCTCAAGAGTGTTCTCCAACACCACAGTTCAAGAGCATCAATTCATCAGCACTCAGCTTTCTTTATATTCCAACTCTGATATCCATACATGACTACTGGAAAAACCATAGCTTTAGATGGCCCTTGTTGACAGAGTAATGTCTCTGCTTTTAATATGCTGTCTAGGTTGGTCATAGCTTTTCTTCCAGTGAGCAAGCATATTTTAATTTCATGGCTGCAGTCACCATCTGCAGTGATTTTGGGGCCCCTCAAAATAAAATCTCTCACTGTTTCCATTGTTTCCCCATCTATTTGCCATGAAGTGATGGGACCAGATGCTATGATCTTAGTTTTATGAATGTTGAGTTTTAAGCCAACTTTTTCACTCTCCTTTTTCACTTTTATCAAGAGGCTCTTTAGTTCACCCTGCTTATTTAACTTTTATGCAGAGTACATCATGAGAAATGCTGGGCTAGATGAAGCACAAGCTAGAATCAAGATTGCCAGGAGAAATAACAATAACCTCAGATATGAAAATGACATCACCCTTATGGCAGAAAGTGAAGAAGAACTTACGAGCCTCTTGATGAAAGTGAAAGAGAAGAGTGAAAAAGTTGGCTTAAAACTCAACATTCAGAAAACAAAGATTTTGGCATCTGGTCCCATCACTTCATGGCAAGCAGATGGGGAAACAGTGGAAGCAGTGGCTGTCTTTATTTTGGGGGGCTCCAAAATCATTGCAGATGCTGACTGCAGCCATGAAATTAAAATATGCTTACTCCTTGGAAGAAANTTTTGGCATCTGGTCCCATCACTTCATGGCAAGCAGATGGGGAAACAGTGGAAGCAGTGGCTGTCTTTATTTTGGGGGGCTCCAAAATCATTGCAGATGCTGACTGCAGCCATGAAATTAAAATATGCTTACTCCTTGGAAGAAAAGTTATGATCAACCTAGACAGTGTATTAAAAAGCAGAGACAGTACTTTGCCAATAAAGGTCCATCTAGTCAAGGCTATGGTTTTTCAAGTAGTCATGTATGGATATGAGAGTTAGATTATAAAGAAGCTGAGGACCTAAGAATTGATGCTTTTGAACTGTGGCATTGGAGAAGACTCTTGAGAGTCCCTTGAGCTGCAAGGAGATCCAACCAGTCCATCCTAAAGGAGATCAGTCCTGAGTGTTCATTGGAAGGACTGATGTTGAAGCTGAAACTCCATTACTTTCGCCACCTGATGTGAAGAGCTAAGTCATTTGATAAGACCCTGATGCTGGGAAAGATTGAAGGCAAGAGGAGAAGGGGACAACAGAGAGTGAGATGGTTGGATGGCATCGCTGACTCAATGGACATGAGTTTGAGTGGACTCCAGGAGTTGTCTATGGACAGGGAGCCCCGGTGTGTTGTAGTCCATGGGGTGGCAAAGAGTCAGACACGACTGAGCAACTGAACTGATTGAGCATCCAGTGAGTCCTCAGATACCATTCTAGGCAGTGGAGGGAGATAATGAACTGGTCAAACAGAAACTATGTGTCAGGAGTTTACACGCTGATGCATGCAAAAGCACACAGCTCTGGTCATGGTGCCTGTGGGTGTATCATTTAGTTTGCTAATGTGCACTGAGGCTCAAAGTCTAGTGAAAGTCGACTCTGTCTGCCATCTTGGACCTGTTTGATTCTAGTCAGTTTATTTTGTGTCCTTGTATTATGTCATTCTTTTAAAGACTGTGCCCTGTTCACTTTCCTCCTGTATCAACTGTCACAGGCTCTCTGCTGATCTCTCTTTGTTAGCCTGAAAACCCACAAAGGACACTTGAACAAGGACCCTATGTATAAAGCTTAGGACCTGTCTGAGAGGTTGAAGCAGCATATGGCACTCGTTACAGGTAGAAAACCATGGAGGGTAGCCTGCACATTACTCAGGCAGGGCCTCACAGGACAAAGTTCCTTGGTGGGGTAATCAGAGCCTCCCTAATCTGCAAGTTTGCAGGGCTGGTAATTTGATTTTGTCAGAGCACAGATTTTGTTCAGGTACAGAGGGACTACCTCACTTAACCANAGGTAAAGAGATACCTGAGGGATGCCCTGCAGAAAGGGACCAGGTGGCTACAGGGAGACTGGACACTTTTATAAAGTAATTCTGAGGATTAAAATAAATTTTATCAATGATTCTTCATGCCAAGTGAATACAGTTTCTGATTGAAGGGATTTCCTCTTTACCCTGCATAGGAATACTTGGGGTACAAGGAACTTTGCTCTTTTTTTTTTTTCTTTTGCTGTGACACGCAGCTTTCAGGATCCCCCACCAGGGATCGAACCTATGCCCCCTGAATTGTAAACATGGAGTCTTAACCACTGGACCACAAGGGAAGTCCCTAGGGATGCAAGGAAATTTGAATGGCTTCCAAGATTGAGTCATTAAGATAAAATAACTGGACCACAAATTAGTGGTCTAATTACATCCCCACTTTCATGACAAATCCCATCTGTGTAATTTCTTCCTCTCATTGTTGATGGCCCAAATCTTCCTGAAAACATTAGGGATTAACTGGGGATGAGAACTAGAGGGGATAGATACAGCTAGGTTCTTTACAAATGAGAGTAACAAGGGAAACTTTCCTTCTTATCCCTTTAAATTAATTTATTTTTTGTTATATTACAGCTTGTTCTACCTGTGCAGGCTCCGCATTGCCCATGTTATTTGTAAGTCTCATAAACACATCACTGGACAGGCTATAGGAGGACCTTGCTACCCCTGGGTCCTTTCAGCAGGCCCACCTCAGTTATTGTTCTCTGGTTATTGGAGTGTGTGCTATTGACATCTGTTTCCTGATATCTCTCTTCTTCCTGGTATTTCCCTTCACATTTCTAGGCTCTTGGTGAATTTGTCTTGGTGGAAAAAGATGTCAAGATTAAAAAGAAAGGAAAGATTTACAGCCTCAACGAGGGTTATGCCAAGTATTTTGATGCTGCCACCACAGAATATCTGCAGAAAAAGAAGTTTCCTGAGGTGAGTGAAGAAAGCCTGAAACAGAAGCAGGGAGAATACTGTCTCAGTGGGTTCCTGTTTGCGAAATGGCTGTGGGGGGCTGGCTGAAAGAGGTTGTCACCCCTGTTTGTGGCTTTGGCCAGTGTGAGCATGGCAGACTCTGACTTTCTTCATTAGCAATCAATATCTTTCTTTCATAGCTAAGATTTACCTACTAAAGGTATTACTCTCTAGGTTAGTTTATCCAGGTGAAATTATCTATGAAGGAGGCAGAGACCAATTTTTAAAAATCCTGAGTGTCAAGCCAGAGCATCTCTTTTTTTGCCAAGCTACCATGTGTGTAGATTCTGGTCACTCGGTTATATTTAAGTGAAGGTCCTTTTCACATGGTTTAAAATCAGGACCTGGCGTTTACTCCAAGTTTTAGAAAGGTCTTCGGCTCTAAGGGTGAACACCGAGTCCTGGACTTCATGTGGCTATTAAGATAACCCAAGCAATCCAATAAGTATGTCTGCCATAAAAAAGCCCTATTAAGACATGTGTGGGAGGGAGTCACAGTGCTTCCAGGTCAAGAGTGTGAAGTCTGACCCACACTGGAAGTGACTGGAAGGATAGTGGTGTGAGGTGCCAGCCTGGCTGTCCCTGGAAGCCCTTCACAAACTCTAGGCAGAAAAGTGCTCAGGATTCCATGGAGTCCAGAGCACTCGGTTAGCAGGGTGCTGGACCTACCTCTGCTGCTTCAGACTGAAGCTTTAGAGAGTTTTCTTCTTTCTGTCTTGTTTGTTCTTGAAGCAAAAATCTTAGAAGTGCAGTTTCTGGTATCTCTCCTTTGTCATCACACACAAACCCATCAGGTATCTTAAGGGCAGAAGTAATAGGATATGGATTGCGAGGTTGATAAAATCAAAATTATTTATTTACAAGTTCCCAGTCTTGGCGATAATTTCACAGTGGTTCCCGTTCTAAGGTAAAAGTTACCTCTTCTAGAACCCATAAAGGAAGATACTTATTTTACCACTGGAAAACCAAACCCTTAGGCAAAAAAGAAAAAAAGCCATAAATCCCTTTGAAGGAGAAGTTTCAAACTGAGAGACAAAGGAGTCATCCCATGTATGATCAACAACAGGTGAAGAGTCTGACTGCCCGAGGACCCGAATATAAGGATGAGCACCCAAACAGAAAACCAGACAAAGGACACGATCATGCAAGGCACGGGAGATACAGGAATGTCCAGTCAGCAAATTGGAAGATGCTAATAAAAAAGAAAGGCAGATTAAAATACAACATCATTTCCACATCTGAGATTCACACAGATTCAACAGATGAATAGTGCTCAGCGGTGTGGGAAAATAAGTACTCTTATAAAATGTTAAAGGAAACTTAAATGTCCCCCCTCACCCCCCAACCTTTCTGGGTGGGGCAATCTGACAGTATGATTTCCAATATTAAATATTCATATCTTTTGACTCAGTTAATCCTAAATTTCCCCCAGAAACTGATCCTAAAAAACCAATTGATCACATAGAAACAGAGATAAATGAACAAGGATATGTCACTGCAGCATTGTTTTATAACAACAACGAAGGAACAACTGAAGTATCCAACAGGAAGTGTTGGTTGGGGCATTCACAATATTCTAGCGAAGTGTTGTGCCACACAGCTATTCATCCATTAGAAATTTAAGTCTTGCTTTATATATTGGTAGTGAGACATGTCCACAAGATAGGCAGTCAACAAAGTGGATTACACCATTAAATGCATGTGAATGTATTTCTGCACACACATATGTATATATAGGATGTGTGTATGCATAAAATGTCTTCAAAGTGTGCCATCTTGTTAATAGTGGTTTCTAGAAGTTTATATTACAGAGTTCTTCACTTTCTCTGATGTATGAATATGTGCAATATGTCACTGAAAAGAGATCAATTCTTTCTAGAAATTATTACAAAAACCATTGTCATTTGCAGAGGCAATCAAAGAGTATGCAACCAAGAAAATGGAAAGGGAAAAAGCATATCAAGTAGTTAATTAATAAAAATACTATATTCTTTTCCTGGATTTTATGGTGTTTAGTATAGTAAGAGTCAGCTTTTAAAAATGTGTAATATGTTGTGATTCCTTCTCCCTTATTTTAAATAATAAGTGTTTAAATAAGAAGTGTTTGCATTTACACTTTAAAAAAAAAGGAGAGAAAATAGACTATTCTATTTTGAAAAGAAGTGCCCTTGCTGTCCTGCAGTTTTGCCCTGGGAAGCCCATCTCCAGGGTGTGCAGACAGTGTCCCTCCCACTCCTCATTCTTCCAGAGGCCATTGCTTTAGAGGCAGGGTCTTTGTGTTCTGGCTGCTCTGTGTCCACATGCCGCACCCCACGGAGATGGGAAGTGGACCAGCACTTTTCTATACCATCCACCATTGTGGAAAGAGCAGTCTCTATGGACTTCCCAGAAGGCTCAATGGTAAAGTAATCCACCTGCCAGTGCAGGAGACTCAGAAGACTCAGTCCCTGCATCTGGAAGATCCCCTGAAGAAGGAAATGGCAACCCACTCCAGTATTCTTGCCTGGGAAATCCCATGGACAGAGGAGCCTGGTGGGCTACAGTCCATGGGATTGCAAAAGAGTTGGACACAATTTGGTGGCTAAACAACAACAACAGCAACCCTGTCCTTCATGAAACTGTCTTCTTTAGCCTTGTGTCTGGTTTTCCATCTATCTTCCTAACCATCTTCATCTTTTATTAGTTCCCATAGCTCTGCCTACGCTTCCGTCTTGGTACATATAGTACTCTACTCCCAACAAATCTTTCGGCTCACACTTGTCCCCTCAGGGTGATCTCATCTAGTCTCTTCTCATAGGATTCAGATCTGACTGCTCCTCCAGACACCTAGGACTCCACATATCCAACTTTGACCCTCCTATTCCCCACTGCCCACCACTCTACACACACACAAACACACACACTTCTCCCCCCTCCCCCCCCCACACACCATCTCCCAAGTTTACTACTTTCTGATTTTCTTCTCTGGACCTATACTGCCTCTACCATCATATTCATTCCCAACAAAGTTTGGAGAATCCAGAGGATTACCTCTTTCTTATGTCCATGACTAATCATTTACTGGGTGTTACCAACTCTATTTTCTAAATATTCCTCAAAAAGTGAAAGTGAAGTCACTCAGTTGTGTCCAACTCTTTGCGACCTCGTGGACTGTAGCCAGCCAGGTTCTGCTGTCTATGGGGATTCTCCAGGGAAGAATACTGGAGTGAGTTTCCATTTCCTTCTCCAGAGGATCTTTCCAACCCAGGGATCAAACCTGGGTCTCCTGAATTGCAGGCAGACTCTTTACCCTCTGAGCTACTCAAGTTAGTCCATTTTTTTCATCCCCAATTCAAACTTGCATTCTTTTACCTATTGAGAAATCTCTTAATTGGCATCTGAAGGTGTTTTGTATACTTAATATCATTATGTAAATAAAATGGAGGAGGCAAAATCTCCCATGTAATTTTTAACATACAACTTGAATAGTACTTTCAAGATATTGCATGTGCATGCACTTCAGAAAGTATTTCCCCAGCAGCTACTTTTTGCCCCACACCAGGCTGAACTCAGGGAATGATACCAAGATCAAGCAGACAGTCTTTTCCCCAAGGATGTCACACACTGATGGAGAGGTCTGGCATATAAATGCCTATAAAATCAATGCACTTTATAGTGGCTGATGCCATGCAAAGCATTGGATAGTTGCTCTGAAAATTTTTGGTGTTTCCTTGTACTGTCAGAAAATTATTAGATTAGACACAGAAATCGCACATGGGTCACTGAATGAAGAAAAAGCAAACCTGCCCGAAGGAGCCCTTCCATCAGATAGTCATGCCTTACTGATATGCCCTACGTAAGGGAAATCATGAACTTTGACTTATTTCTTTCAGAGCAAATCTTCTTTTTGTTACAAGACTAATGAAATTGACATTTACACAGAAGCTGTTTTATTTCTTTGAATGATTTCTAAAGGTATTTAAAATAATTTTACCAGTGGATAAATGCTGCTTACACTAAGTGCAAAAGTTGTCATGGTTTAAGGGGATCTGATTTTCAAGAGGCTAAAAAGTGTTCTGAACTGTGAGGGCCAAAGAGGAGATTCACAGAGAGCCCAACAGTTGGTGTTTGTCTGTACTTATTTTTCCA
Source organism: Neotragus pygmaeus (assembly GCA_006410875.1). NCBI lineage: Eukaryota > Metazoa > Chordata > Mammalia > Artiodactyla > Bovidae > Neotragus > Neotragus pygmaeus. The sequence continues at coordinate 417,434 of SJYV01011131.1, read as the reverse complement.
GTGTTTTTTTTTTTTTTTTCTCATTAACTTCTGTCTTAGGACACATTGTCTCTCACTTTAAGTGGTCCAACATATAATGAGTCCAATGACTAGTTGAGGTTTGGGAACTCCTAATGGTCAGCTACATAATAATTTCAATTCCTAAGCTGGTGGGTAGAGGAAAGAGGACCTGGAATGTAGAGCTCACACCCACTGGATGTGTCACCTGAAGCAGGTGCTGACTGCTTGCTAAACCCACTGCATCTTGCCTCTCCCCTCTCCATCCTCCAGGACGGCAGTGCTCCCTATGGGGCTAGGTACGTGGGTTCCATGGTGGCTGACGTACACCGCACCCTTGTCTATGGAGGGATCTTCCTGTACCCAGCGAACCAGAAAAGTCCGAAGGGCAAGGTAACTCTCCTCTGTCCACTGGCTGAATCTGCTCAGGGAGCCGGTCACAATTCTCTTTCTCATCATGCCTGTTTTTGGCTACCATCTGTCTGCAAGTGGGCAGGTGGAAGAGAAACGAAGTATATATCCCATTAATAGAGTTCTAAGGTTGTGGTAGAAGGTCTGGAGGAGGAGGAGGCTGAAGTTGTTGGTGATTGTCACTGGCCGTCACTTCTGCGGCTCTCACACTCCTCAATTCACTGTGAATCGGCTGTGTTCATCCCCCACTTTCCACATGCTGTGTCTGCCTTTTTGCTTCATTACCAGCTGATTTTGGATCATAGATCCTTTTGAGAACTTAATGAAACTTATGAAACTTACATGAAACTTATTACATGTAAACATACACATTACATATGTTGTCAGGGGGTTCACAATAATCTGAGGATGACCCAAGAATTTCCTAAGGGAGTTCCCAGCAGTTCAGGCTAAGAACGTCTGAACTACCTGTAAAGGTAGCTCTGGGAAGATCTCATTGCAACTTTATGAAACAAAACCTAAAATACCTGTGTATCAAGTGGGAATCCTATGATCCTAATGCGTCTATCTTGAATAGACCCTGCCATGGAAAGATGTCTGATTTTTAGCCAGTCACAGAATCATAGGTATAGAAGACAGATTCAAATAAATGTCTGCATATTCTCTGATACACTAACAACTAGCCACACATATATACATCTCTCAGTGTGGGTGATCCGATCTGAATTATTGGAATGCCAGATTCAAAGCCACGATAAGAAGTCTAACACAGCACATGAAACCAGAGAGATTTTAACATGCAGGTTGGTGTATCAAGCATTTCTCTTCCTGTGATGGTTTAACTCTTATATATTAGCGTGTTGGACAGATAGATCTAGTGAGCAGAACAGTGCTAAGGAATATTACATGAGATCAAGTAGAAGATGTGGAAATTCTTAGGTAGAACCACATTTGCCATCTACTCAGTTCTAACAAGGAGAACATTAAGAGTAATTACTACTAGCTATCAATATTAAGATATTTAAAATTAGTCAGAAAATATCTACATATAATTACAAAAATATTTCCATAAAATATATAACTGCATATATAGATCTACATTCATAGTACCATATTCAAAGTACCATTGATTTCTTTTTTAAAATTTTATTTGGAGGACAATTGCTTTACAGTGTTGTGTTGGTTTCTGCCATATGACAATGTGAATCAGCCATAAGTATACCTATATCCCCTTCCTCTTGAATCTCCCTCCCACTCCCCACCCCATCCCATCCGAACATAGCACCAGTTTGAGCTCTCTGTGTTACACAGAGACTTACCATTATCTGTTTTACATATGGTAATACGTATGTTGCAATGCTACTCTCTCAATTCATCCCACCCTCTCCTGCCCCTGCTGTGTCCACAAGTCTGTCTTCTGTGTCTGTGTCTCTATTCCTGCCCTGCAAATAGGTTCATCAGTACCAGTTTTCTAGGTTCCATATATATGTGCTAATATATGATATTTGTTTTTCTCTTTCTGATTTGCTTCAGTCTATATAACAGGCTCTAGGTACCACTGAGTTCTGATCTCCATGTTTTAGCTCTCATGGTCTCTGTGACCATGTTTGTGTGAGTGGGTGGGTAGTGGGGTGTGACTGCTTCTCCTCCTATTGTCTCTGTAGAACAATGTAGATTTTAACTGTGGGGGGAAAAATAGATTACATAGCCTGCAGGTAAAGGCACCATGAAGATCTGGACACTGTTTTAAAATGAGTTTACTACAACAGTATTTTAAGGTCAGAACAAAACTTGGTTCCAAGGTAAGTTTGATGTAAGTATCCATGTCCTTATCTGTCTATTTTTTTTATATTATCTGAATTAACATGGTACAAATAAAAGCATCCTATTCTGTTTCCCCAAAATGGAAATAAATGCCCCCTACAGTTTTAACTTACTTTCTGCTCAGTGCCTGGCTCTCCAATTCAGATTGGAAATAGCTTGTTCCTCTCTTTGAAATAACAATAATTTAAAAATCAGCACAAGATGTAACTAGAAGAAAAGAATGGAAAGAAGTTGTGCAGAGCTGGATCAATCACTTTGAAAGCTGATTACAGAAAAGGAAATTTAAGTTACAGATTTCATACCTATGAGGGAAGGAAGCAGAGGATAGGATGATGTAGAATCAGAGCATGCAGCAAGAACATCAGCTGAATCTGTGTGATGTGTGTGCGTGTGCCTGCTGTGGGTCAGGGGATGAGGAAGAAGTCAAAATATGACAGAAAAAGACCCAGAAAAGACATTCAATCAGCCCATTTCAATTCAACTCACCATATACTAACTGGACACAGAATTGACACCTAGTCATCTCATATTGCCCTTTAGAATGGCATTTCTTTCTCAGAGCAGGCACTGGATCCATGTACTCGGCTTAGCAAAAAATGGTACAACTGATTTCCCCCCATTTCTGCCCTCCACTGGGAGCCCTTGTGCAGCATGCACTGTAGCCTTGTTTGGACACTTCCTACATGTCAGGCAGTACTAGGAATGAAGATGCCACAAACACCAACCTTAAGAGATGCCTCCCCTGCCCAAAAGGGAGGGCGTCCAAGGAGGAAGGAAGATGTTAAACCTCAGAGTCAGGATTATCACAAAAGGGGAAGTACAGGATGCTGTGGGAGAGCAAGCAACAAGAGACTAGGCAACTCAGTCTAAGGGGTCAAAAGAAAAAGTCATCTAAACACCAGAAGACTCTTCAGCCAAGTTGACACTTGAGCTATTTCCCCCACGGCCCCATCCTGGACATTGTGGTTATCCTGAGAGACCACCCAGCACTCTCTAGGTGACCCTCCGATCCCATCCAAGCTTGACTCTATTGGCCTTAAGGTCTGGCATGTAGAGACTCCCAACCTGGACCCAGAATCACTTCACCTCACTGACGAACTAGTGAGAAGTGAACACTAAGATCTCATACTCCCAAGGCTCTCATAAGCACAAAGGTCAGGTAGCTATTGACCGGAGATGTCCCCAAAGGCATATGTGATCAGCATCAGCTAGGGCACCCAGCCTTCTGGAGAGTGTTGGTCTCTGGCAGCCGGCTCCCCTGAGATGGGCAAATGTACTCGCACTAATGGGACAGAGGCTCAGCAGTTGGAATTCCTCCTGGAACTTCAGGTGCATGGTTTGGGGATCTTGGCAACTTGGAACAGTTGTCCACCTGACTCTGTTTCTCCCCAGCTCCGGCTCCTGTATGAGTGCAATCCTGTGGCCTACATCATCGAGCAGGCAGGAGGCCTGGCGACCACAGGCACCCAACCCGTGCTGGACGTGAAGCCTGAAGCCATTCACCAACGAGTCCCCCTCATTCTAGGGTCCCCGGAAGATGTACAGGAATATCTCACCTGTGTACAGAAAAATCAGGCAGGCAGGTAGTGAGTCTGACCCACAAGCCCTCTTCTCTTTGTATGTGCTTTGTTAGGGATGAATACGTGAGTGTATGCTGGTGATGAGAAACAAAAGGTAAACCCACTGAATCATGTGCTGAAGAGCAGCAGTCCAATGCTCACGACAGGTCTAGAAACCAGAGGCAAGTTTGTGCTCAGTGTAAAGGGCTGAAAATAAAACCCACACGTGAAAAGAACAACTGTGATTTGTCTTCTGTCACGAACAGTGGTAAATAGGGTTGTTATTTATCAGCCCAAGTAATCAGCAGCTATCCCTTGTGAGCAAAAAGTACAGAGGTCAGTTAAGAATTTGTCTTGGCTGAGAATTTGAACCTAATGTCTTAATTCTATAGTGATTAATTTCCTTTCTTATAGAATAGATACACATATTTACTATATAGACTCATTTCATATATACTTATATATATATTTAATGCATATAAATATATCCATTATAGATATTTAAATGGCAGACTTAATTTCTTAAAAGTTTTTGTCTTATTGTGGATAGGCTTTGAGTTATAAATTTCAGGGCTATTAAACTAAAATTTTGGATCAAGCAAACAAAGATACATCAGGTCAAAGTCAAGCCATTTTTAGGAGCAATGATTTGGATGATCAATAACTACTTGAATGGAAAAATGTGGTCACCTGTTGACAAAGTCACATACTAAGTAGAGTTAATATTTAAAAATTAATACCTGGTTTTCTCAGCCTTGTGACTTTTCTTTTTTAATTTTTTGGGGAAATACTTTAATCTATTCTAGATCATAACCAGAGTACACTGGTTAATGACTTCATTTGTCCAAATTGTGTTATGATTGGGATGGGTGGCATATGCATCAGAAATCTGTTTACTTTTCCAAGAGTTACTATATATGTATATAGACCTGGAGGCCAAAAATGCCTAGTGAAATATTCACGAACAAATCCAGAAATATAAAACAAATATACATCAGGACAAAATCAGGCTTAACTCCAAATTTCAAGAATGGTTCAATATTAGAAAATCCATTAAATAATGCATTGCTGCTGCTGCTAAGTCGCTTCAGTCGTGTCCGACTCTATAATGCATTAGATTAAGGCAAAAGGCAATAGTGCGGAAGTAGGGGCTTGGAGAAACCATGGGAAGAAACATTCTTCACTTTAGCTTTGGACAAGGTGATTCATACAACCCGAGGTGGATTTCAATTTGGATATCATTCAGGACTCAACAATGTTCCTCAGTCCACCTCTGCTTGGCAGCAGTAAGAGAAGCAGTAAAATTTAAGCATAATCAAAAAGTTTTCATCTCCCCCCACAAAACACAAAGATTTTCTTTCTCTAGGAAAAATTCTGATGCTAAGCAATGGGCTATTAATGCTTTGTTAGACAGTTCATCTGAAACTTATATCTGAAAGATTCAAACTGAAGTCTTCACTTTTTGGGAATAAATTGATATGGTGCATTTATAACACATGGTTTCAAGACCTCACAGCCAGGAGGAAAGTTTTTCAGGAAGCAAAGCGGAGTGATAGCACCTTCAATCATGATTTGTATTGCTATGATGAATATAATAGGTGCTCAGGGAAAGATCCATTCACTATCCTTCTTTAAGCTGAGACTCTTGGTCCCTGCACATCAAATCTAAAAACAGGAATCTAGTGAAGAGCATGGGACTCTCATTCAATTCTTGGTGGCTGCATATCAAAGATTTGAGGGTATCAGTGCAATGGTGCCTGGGTGGCCAGTGCTTTCATAAGCAGGGTCTGGAAAGACCATCAGAAAGAGGTTGTGCCTTCTGGCCTAAGTGATCTAAGAATTGCTTTTCTCTTGGTTTCTCATTCCCTCCTGAATACCTTCACAATTTGGATGCTTGTATCCAATTCAGGAGAAGTCCAGTTGTTCTTTCCATTTTCCAGCAGCCTCCAAAATACACTCTCCAGTTGTGGCCCCACTTGAGGAAGTGGATCATTCACTGGTTTCCTTTGTGATTTGTACAGATGAGCTTCTCAGGAGCAGACCCATTAACATGTCAAAAGGAGAAAAGACATTTTAATAGGTGTTCTTTAAAAATAGAAAGAAAACATGCTGTTTCAGTCAGTGGGAAAAGGAATGAGTGGTGTTTGAATAATTAGCTAGTCATGTGAGGGGAGAAAATCTCAAAACCTGGATCCCCAAACATGTTGCAGATGGATTCAAAAATTAAACATAAACAGTAAAACTGTAAAGGCATTGCAAAAAGATAAAGCATATATTTATGACTTTAAACAGGACCAAAAGACACAAAGCCCAAGATATAAAGGAAAGACCAATGTGATTACATCAAAATAAAAACAATACACCACAAATTTAAAAAGACAATTGATAGCTAGGAGAAAATATTTATAATATATAACAAAAAAATGAACACCAAGAATCATACATATTGAGAGAAAAAAGAAGCTATGCTAGAGAAATAAACTAATGGTAAAAAACTGCAGTTTGCAGAAGAGAAAATGCAAATAGTCAATACACAAGTGAAAAGATGGTTAGACTCCCCGATAATCAGGGAAACATAAATAAAATAACGTCAGATTCAGTTCAGTTCAGTTCAGTCACTCAGTCATGTCTGACTCTTTTCAACTCCGTGAACCACAGCATGCCAGGCCTCCCTGTCCATCACCAACTCCTGGAGTCCACCCAAACCCATGTCCATTGAGTTGGTGATGCCATCCAACCATCTCATCCTCTGTCAGCCCCTTCTCCTCCTGCCTTCAATCTTTCCCAGCATCAGGGTCTTTTCAAATGAGTTAGCTCTTCCCATCAGGTGGCCAAAGTATTGGAGTTTCAGTTCAACATCAGTCCTTCCAATGAACACTCAGGACTGATCTCCTTTAGGATGGACTGGTTGGATCACCTTGCAGTCCAGAGGACTCTCAAGAGTCTTCTCCAGGGACGGTCCTAAGATGGTGGAGGAATAGGATGGGGAAATCACTTTCTCTCCCACAAATTCATCAAAAGAACATTTGAACGCTGAGGAAATTCCACAAAACAACTTCTGAATGCCAGCAGAGGACATCAGGCACCCAGAAAAGCAGCCTATTGTCTTCGAAAGGAGGTAGGAAAAATATACATAAGACAAAAAGAGAGACAAAAGAGGTAGGGATGGAGCTCCGTCCCGGGAAGGGAGTCTTAAAAAAGAGAGAAATTTCCAAACACCAGGAAACATTCTCACTTGAGTCTGTGGCAAGCCTTGGAACCACAGAAGGCAACATAACCAGGAGGAAAAATAAATAATTTAAACCCATAGATTACATGCCCAATGGTAACTCCCCCAGTGGAGAAGCAGCACAGATGCCTGCATTCACCACTAGCAAGTGGGGGCTGGGCAGGGAGGAGAGGGCTGCAGTGCTTAGAGTAAGGACTGGGCCTGAATGCCCCGAGGGCAATCTGAAGGAACTAACTTGGGCTAGCAAACCAGACTGTGGGAGAGCTACCATGCAAACAGCCCTAACCTAAGACACCATCAGGCCCACTCACAGAACAAAGGACTGAGCAGAGCTAGCCAGCTGCAGATCATTCCCCTCTAGTGACAGGCAACCAGAGCCGGAAGGGGGCAATTGCAGCTCCAGAGAGACATTATCTACCAAACTGCAAGCAGGCTTCATTGCTAACTAAGATTTTCTTGGGATTCTGGACGGTCAACATCCACCTGAGAAGGTGCGCCTGTTGTACACCCAGAAAACTGATTGGCAGGGATGGGGGAGGCGATAAGTCGCAGCGACCACGCTCGCCAAACACCTGATCACCTGAGCTGCTCAGACNGCTCAGGCACCCACCACTCTATCCTGTGTTATTGATCAACTCAGGCATCCCTGGTGGTAAAGAATCTGCCTGCTTTGCAGGAGACCTAGGTTTGATCCCTGGGTTGGGAAGATCCCCTGGAGAAGGAAATGGCAACCCACTCCAGTATTCTTGTCTGGAGAATTCCATGAACAGAAGAGCCTGCTGGACTACAGTCCAGGGGGTCGCAAAAGAGTTGACATGACTTAGTCTCTAAACAACACAACAACAAAAACATTGACTGGATCCTCTCGGTCCACGTTAGGTTACTCTCCCTTCTGGTGTTTCAACCACCTCCCTCAAATAGCACCATCTCCTCCTCAGGATTGGGAATGTCTCGTCCACAGCGTCACCAGGACACAGAGGATGCTACAATTCTGGTGTCTCAATCTGGCCCCAACCAGTAGAAGGGGCTCAGATTGAGAGCCTCCCAAATTTTCCTGCGGCTACACTGGGTCATGCTATCTCAAAACCCATAGACTTTTACTCCAAACACATCTGTCATTTTGGGTCAGAAAGTTGGAAATGTAAGCACCTGTGGCCACACTGAGGCTCCAGCATGACACACAGTTCAGTGCAGATGGACTTGACCAGAGGCTGCTGGAAGTTTTGTGGGCTGAGACCCTAATTGTGGTCCAATTCATGTCCTCATAGCATTCAATGATCTGAATGCTTCCACTTGCTTTTTATTTCCCTGAGTAGGAATATGAGAATTTTAAACACAAAGACAGTAAATACTATGTGTTTCCTTAGCCTGCAGAATGTAGGGAGTTTTTCTTTTTAAAATCAAATTCAGGAATTAGGGACCTAGGTGTAAATTAGGCTTCAGACAATTACTTTTGATATTCACCTATTGTCCACCTCTGAGGCCACCAGACTACTTTTGAAGCCCAGTCTCAAAAGTGGGTGCTTGTCCCTCATTGCTTATGGATGTGAAGACAAACATTCTTGGCAATGCTTTGGGTCTTTTTCAGAGTAGCCACGTTGTCTTCACTAGAAGTCCGGCAAGTTGTGCCAGAAACAGGCTCTGGGACACTGATTTTCAGAATTATATCCTATAACATCATGGGCCAAACGATCATGACCTTTATGGCCCTTTATTCGACTGGAAATCATATGCATGTGTGTTCACTTTTCTAAAATGTGAATTATTTCCTTATGAAAACAATTTACCATCTTTCCCAAGGGCAGTGCCCTAGCACTCCTGCACAGCAGGCCACCCCCTGCTTCCGCTGCCCCTCCCCCTTCCTCATTCTTCCCTCCTTTCTCCCTATCTCCTCAGTTCTTCATCCCCTTCCCTGCTGGTCTCAGAGGACCCCACTGTAGCACCACTTGTCTCGGCCCTGCGGGCAACCTCCGTGAAGCCGTCGGTACCACTCCCAGCCCACGTGGGCCCCAGTGGGCAGCCCACATCTGTCCCCAAGCTCCCTGTTCTACTGGGTTTTCTAAGTCATCAGAAAGATGACTCGTCGAAGTCGATATTGAAAAAGCCAATAAAAAACTCTAATTTCAAAAAGAAAAAGAAAGATGACTCGTCGTGGGTGGCTTTCTGAGCCACCCCTTCCATGCCCCTCTCTGCATCCTCTTTGGCCACTTGGGACTCCGCTCCCTCGGCACCCACCCCTCTACCCCGTCCCATTACCACGTTCCCCTCCACGACCAGGGATCCGACCGTCATGTGTCCCGGAATCGGCCAAGCCAGATGAAGGGGAAGATCCTGGTGTTACTCACTCCCCTTTTCGTGGGGTCCTGAGGCACACAGGCCACCTGGAACACCTCCTGACTTCCTTCTGGAAGTGGCCATAGACAAACATCCCCTTGGGATTTTGTAGTTAAGAGGCCCCATGTGGCTTCCTTCCTGGAAGTAGTGAGCCAGTGGTCCCAGCTGGTGGTGGTCACAGCAAGTGTGGGGACTCGAGGCTCTACTGTGGCTGATGCACTGGATAATAGCAGAAGCACTCTGGAAATACTACAGACAGCACTGCACTTTGGAATCTGGCCACTACCTCCAGGACACTGTCTGTGGTCCACAGTGACTTCTCCAGCACTATGATCCTGCATGACTCCCAAGGGCTTACAGAAGCTAGCCAAGGCCATCCCCATCAAATCCTGGCTCAGTGACCCCAGCAATCTCACCCTTCTCGACCTGATTCTGATGCCAGATGCCCTCGGGTTCACCACTGATGTTTGTTCTGTGCTGAGTGGAAAACTTCACCAACATAGGCTCTGGTGGCAGCTGTTTCCCCTCCCCCTGAGTTGGGTGGGGGGAAGGGAGGTTGAGCCCTCAGGAGGCTGTTTGTTTGATGCTCTGTCCAGCGGTGATGACGGCCTGCACAGGGTCTGCCCCTCCCACCCTCTCCACCCTCAGAGCCCTGCACTCTGTATGCAGTCTGGATGGACATAAGGGCCAGATTTTGAAGCAGCCACCCTTTAACTTCATGTTCGCACTCCTTGAAAACTCCAGACTGGGACCTAAGCAGAGGTGTTAGGAGAACCACAACAGTGCTCTGGCCAGTTGAAAAACATGACTGGGCAGAGTGCAAGACACATTCAGTAATCTAAGAGACAAAAGAGAATCCAAGCTAGCTTTGTTTTGATTTGATTTTTTAACAACTCTTGTACAAAAGGACTTACCCTTGTCCTTTAGATTGTCAAATTTTGCTCTATTCAAGGGATGTCAGACACAGTCAATAGATAGCTAACATAAGATCTGCATATTCATAACTATAAGAACCAGAAGGCCACACAGCCATTCTCCTATTAGACCACTGGCACATTCAGGTAAGGGCTTCCCTTGTGGCTCAGAGGTCAAGAACCCACCAGCAATGCAGAAGATGTGGGTTTGATCCCTGGGTTTGGAAGATCCCCCTGGAAAAGGAAATGGCAACCCTCTCTGGTATTCTTGCCTGGGGAATTCCATGGACAAGGAGCCTTGTGGGCTATAGGCCATGGGGTCACAAAGGAGTCAGACATGACTTAGCAAGTAAACAACAACAAAAAATAATCAGTTATGTCTTAAGAGCCCGATTATGTTTTTTACTCTAAAAATGTAATATATTAAAGACAGAAAGAAGCCACCTCTATTCTGAAATAAAGTTTTATTTTAAAAGGTAAAACTGTATACATCCTTTTAAAACATGAAAGTTCAAAATTGATTAGGCAAGTTGATCATACAAACATATTTACAACAGTCGTGAAAGAAGAGGTAACTTTTCACCAGTGTAAAAGGTCACAGAATTCAGATCACAACTTGGATCTTCAATGATTCAAGTATTTCATTCCCACACAATAAAGTCTGGTCAGTTTTAAGAGAATATCCTTCCCCTGGATATTGTTCTTACTCCAGCCTTTGAGATTTAGACAGTAGGATAGCTGGCCCTGGTGGCGATTCCACAGTGGTTGTTCCGGTCTTTGGCCATCTTTATGTAGCCATACATGCCCCAGTGTTCACCCCAGCTGAAAGAAGAGAAGGTTTTCATTTTATACAAATAATCAAACACATTTATATTTATTAATACTTAAACAGTGCACCAGAGGTCAAGACAGATTCAGAAAGAAGCAAGCAATGCAGTTGTTCTTGTTCATGGTTGAGTTATAAATGTATAAATAACTTCTATCCCCAAACCTTTCACAGGACTATAAAATTAGAGATGCAAAAAAGAAACTCTTGGGGCCAGATGTGTTTTAGAATTAAAAAAATGTTTGGATTTAGAAATGAGATGATACCAAAACTACATCAATACCTTAGGCAACTTCAGACGGTATCTTAACGTTATAATCAAACATTAATATGTCTGTGATCATCCTAAGTGGCATAAGACTTCAGAAGTGTACTTAAGGATTTGAGGACCTGAATTAAAATGCTGATTCCAAAAAGGACTCCCCTTTTCAACCTCAAATATAAGTATTTGGGGCATTTTATACCTGTTTTTGACAAGCCAATATTTATTGTTATCTGAGTCTTGTCCTTCAGAGCCATAGCCAACTACCAGAACAGCATGATCCACAAATTCACTGCTGCATCTTGGCTCATAATAAATGCCTGGGAAAATAAAATACAACATTGGGGTGAAGACCTCCAAGTGACCTAGTCTATTAATCAGGGTAAGGAGACATCTCAAAATTCAGCTCAATGATATAAATCTAGATAAGATTTAAAACAAGATTTTGCATGATATTATACATGTTTCAATGCCATTCTCCCAAATCATCATGTAAGAAACGAATCGCCAGTCTAGGTTCGATACAGGATACAGGATGCTTGGGGCTGGTGCACTGGGATGACTCAGAGAGATGATATGGAGAGGGAGGTGGGAGTGGGGGTTCAGGATAGGGAACTCATGTACACCCATGGTGGATTTATGTCAATGTACGGCAAAACCAAGACAGTATTGTAAAGTAAAATTAAAAAAAAAAAAAAATAAAAATAAATAAATAAATAAGAAA